>JAMKCH010052750.1:0-10253 GCA_023653785.1 Ophioderma brevispina
GAGCATTCTTTAATCCAGAATAAAATCTTCCCGCGTCTGATGATAATTTTGAATCGTTTATTTAGTAATCTTAATGAGATAATCATTTCTTATGCTTCTTAGACTTGGATGCAGAGGTCCATGGCACATCGCTAATAGCCTCCTCCACAGAAGCCCCAGATTTTTAACCGGAAGTGGTTAACATTTTGGTATCAGAAGAAAGCTACTATTTTTATCATTTATCCTGTGAAATTTAGAGCCAAAGGATTTTGGTTTGGAAAGTTATGAGGCGAAAATGTGCCCATTTTTGGTCGACCAATATTAATTTTACACAGTAACTCTATGGGGCTTACAAATCAAGTTTTTTAGCTCTCGCAATCAAAAAGGATTTTGAACTACGGCGCGGAAGTTACCGATGGAGTTTTGGAGTGAAGGCCAATATCAAGATTGAAAAATTCAACCTTAGATCGAGTCATCCCCCTTTAAGAATAAAAAGGACTCCGCATGGTCTGGATGGTAATTTAGGCATGAAAGTTAAAATGATATCGTTACACTTGCCCCTGTTCTGGTTCGTTTTTCAATTCCCTTTATAAAAGTGGCAGGTTTCCTTTCATTTTATAGAAATAGTTACTTTAACTGGATTACAGAAGAAGGTGCTAAAGGTTTGCAAAAATTACCAGGGGTAATTTAATGTAGACATAAGAAGGGTGCTAAGATGTTGCCAAAAATGAAGGGGTATTGCTGTATTCTAGCAAAACCTTATGCAAACTTTTTTGTTCAGTTTTACATATCGTTAGTAATGTTTGTTGATTCAGACCTTTATATTGTTCAATAACCCAAATGTTTTAGAACAGGCGTCACGACTAGTGATCATATTAGTGGTCAAATCTTTTTGATAAAATATATTGTAAATAATATAAACCTATGGGTCTATATTTGTTTCATAGATTTTTCATCAGCTCATGGCGTAAAGCACTTTTATATAAGGAAACTTCGGGTATTGGCGGACATTTAAAAAAAAATTATTCGGTTTAGTATGAACATGTACCATTGTGTTGAAATAGATTGACTTCAGTTGGACGTTATACTTAGGCCATTTTTTAAAATCAATTGGTTAATGTATGCTGTGACTTAGTTATATGTCACCAAAGGCCACAGGGGGTTTTCAGTGTGGCTTGAGAATGCTTTATGGATTTGTAAGAAGTGAAAAAATGACGGTTCACAAGTAATAATGTATTTAAGTTTGGAGAGATTTTTTCCTTCAAATTGTTGATGGGAATAGTGTACCTGGGACAAAATGTTTGTACCATCAGGTTCTGTTCCAAAGCTATGGTCGTCATTAAAGAAAAAGCAGTATAAAGCCTTTCTTTAGGATTAGTATATGTAGACAGTTAATTCTAGGAATCTGGTTTAAATATTTAGCTCACTCATTCAACCAAGATTGGGCCTATGATGTGAGTATTTCTACTTATATATTGGAAAATTAATTAGTAATAAACTAGTCATATGGCTTTAGTTGATAATAGTCAACTAAGTGAAAACAGTAAGAATTTTGAAGTTCTTGGTATAAAAAAAAAAAAATTTTTTTTTTTTATCTGCAATGACAGGAATTATATGTGGCAAAAACCAAAGGTTAACATTAAAAAAAAAAAAAAATTATCACTGGCCTTCATTCCTTATATCAAAATCAATGGAGGAGTTGCTACTACAATTCACAACCCCACGTCAGAATTATTTTGGTTTAGTGTTTTGTAAAGAAAATTTACAGTTATTATAGACTAGCATTTAGCAAACATAGAATGAGCCGGGGAAGCGCGCTTATTCTCTGAGTCAGGTCGTCATAACACTTCTCCCCAAAACACCAATTGCTGTGTAAGATTGTGTAGCGGTGGATTATAAGATTTGAGATGAATACCATTTTAATGGAATGTTATTTTACACTGCACAGCGTTACAAATTTTCTTCTGATATAGATATGGGTATTAATTGCATGCGGTATTTCTTTAATTCAGTTATGCGTCTAGTCGTTGGCGGTGTGTATTACTCGTGTTGGCGGTGTCAGACGAGACGGTCAAGCCTCATTGAATATAGCCCCCCAAACTCACTAGCGACACGACTTGCGGCTCCCTTCGTAAGGTATCATACAATAGGCTTCGCTTTGAGGGCGCAGCAGTACTGGAAAGCAGCTTATTGTATGGGTACCGTACGACGGGAGACGCAACATCGCTAGATCAAAATAACAAAGATTTACAGCATACGGAGTGACAAGCTACCCAAAACCTATATTTTTTTGACTATGAGCTAAATCCTATTCTCTCTTCCCTAGGGCTCAGTTCAGTATCCTTGGATGGGCACTGTTAACATAGTTGGCATGTATCTTCGGGCTCATTTGTTTTTATTTACATACTTAAAACAAACCTGTGGATGGATTGCTCCATACATTGGTGAAGGAAAAGCTGAAATTGCAACATGGGCGAATTGATATTTTATTAGCTTATGGTTATAGTTGGGTGCTTTGTTGTGGGTTGGTCATGGGTGTGTTCCCATGACCCCACATACGACCTCGTCCTCGTCCGATCAATATAGGACAACGGAATAAAGTGTAAATTATGCTTGCTGAAGATTCAATGAATCGAGTGCCCTTCTCCTAAATGACTTATAAAAAATTCTACACCGGATCTCTGATCGAGAGATAGAAGCAATAGCCAACTTAAACCATCTCTATTTCTAGCTCCATGTGTATAGGCAAGCTCCTGAAAGGTGTCCTTAGTTTAGCCAGGTCAATTACAATCAATGGAATGTGACATTGTTGAGGACCATAATTTGTTGATACATTTCTAAGATATTCTAAACAGAGCACAAAATTACTAACCTTGATAATACCACAGCAGACACGTTGATTGTCGTGGATCCAGAGGCAATTTACATTGTATATAAAAGCTTTAAGTTGGACCCTATATTCAGGGCCGTCCCCTGCCCACATCTACACATTGTTTAAAAAAGACATATTCTCTCACGTCAAGCTGATATACATAGATTTCCACTTGCTGGGCTGTTATAAAAACGGCTTAAAATAGGCAAGATTTGGGAACCGCTGTCTAATATCAAAAGTGAAATTGGACTAGAGTGTATTTTGTTTTGCTTATAAGATTTCTAATTAGCATTCACGCAACTTTTTAACCGTTTACATATCACGCAACAAACGACAAATTTCAGACACATAGTTGTGAAACATCCGTGGAAATCGAGAAACCTTGCTAACTTTGGCGGAGTGGTGAGCGAAGTTGACACGTAGTATGTGATTGGTGCATTTTGATGCCTAAAGTTAGGACTCCAGAGATTTCGAAATATTACTTTTTTGATGTAATATGAAAACTAGTCAATTAGAAATAACGATTTTAACTAAATACACAATCCGAAATTTTGAGTGAATGGATTTTCGTTTTGATGCAGTAAACATTTGTGTAGTAGTACGTCCCATAGGATACTGTGTTATAACAAAAATTCCGGATCCGGAAATTTTAAACGAAGTTGTGATTTATATATGAAGGAATTCGATTTAAGCTTAGCAATTTCACAAAGTGTTAGTATATGGACAAGCATTATGTACCATGCAAAAAACACGATTTTTTTGGAATTGAGGGAGCCTCCTCAGGAACATCTCTGAGTCGGCCTTTAACTACTGCATTCTTATGATTAACACTGCATGGGCATGTTACAATCACTTTGTTTGTTAAATAAATTGATAGATTTATTTCATTACCCACATGATCCATCTATGCACTATTAAAAATGTTATTAATATAACGCCGTTTTGACTGACAGCCGGCGGGGACTCACAACAGTCCCTTTTACAGTCTTGCACGTTTAGAGTCCCAACGACAGTTAAAACGCCGTTTGTAAGAACTATTACAGGTGTATTATATGTTAATTTAATATTATTAATCCAAAATGCTCTGTTTTGATTCATCACCGATATGCATTTTCTGCATTCACTGATGTATAAAGAGCATATACAATTTACATGGATAATTCCCTTTGCTCACCCTTCCTTTTTAAAGTATTTTATTTTGTTTTTGCATAGGTTTCCTAAAAGGTTCCCTACATTCGTAGCTCCAGTTTCATTCTCCCTGTGCCTGATGGGAACGGCTTCATAGATGCTGTTATAGCAACAATCAACGACCATGGTTCCTCTTGCTCTTCCTCCCTCTATTGCTATGCAGTCGTATTTCAAAAAGATCAATTTACAACATTGCCCATTATTTTTAAATGTACTTAATGACTTTGAAAATGCACTTGCGCTATGAAACGAGAAATTATTTGGTAAAAACGGTAAAAGTGTGCATTCATAAGTGACTGATCTTTCTGCTGTGACTAAAATCTCGTCTAACAAAGTAAACAAATTGAAATAAATGCAAAATACAATAACCATGATAACACTGCATTAAATTTACAGCAAAATGTAGTTCACACTGAGACAAGTCTCAGAGTGCACATACAATCGATTACTGCTTTTGCTATGTTTAGTAGTATCAACCTGGTAATTGATATCATACTACTAGACTATCTAATAAAATAACTTTACAGTGGTTATATCATTCTATAAAATACATGTATAGACTCTAAGAAAAAAAGGTGCGAAAGAGGTTCTAAACTTGTCCTCTTGTCCTCTATGGAACCCGTAAGGTTCTTCAACGAACCAAAAATAGTTCTTTAACTGCTGTATAGCACCTTTTGGGTTCTCAGATTTTTAAGAACCATTAATTTAATTTTTTTAGGGTTCCATTCTTGAAGGTTCCATATATAGGACAAAAAAGTTCTAAAGCCGTATTTTTTCTTAGAGTGTATCTCAGGATACCAATGCAAACCGTGAAACTATATGTAATTGATTACAAAGGAATATATTTATAACAATATACGGTAGATAAAGGTAGTATTCCAGTAACATAAAGTACGTAATAAAACTACCCATTCTTGAAACTTGATGACAATTTACTCATGCAAACCAGAGATATAAGAGATTATTAAAGGCTATCTGTTTTTCACCCAAATGGGATTTATACAGTTATTGGAAGGCTGACTCAGAGATTTGGAAAATATTTTTGTGTAGTAATTAAAAATAGTCATTTAGAACTAAAGATAGTCACCTAAAATGCTTAATTCCAAAGTTAGAGATCAATCGATTTTTCCGTTTTCAATGCAGCAAACATTTATAACAGTATACTTCTAATAGATGATGTGACCTCTGACGTCACTTGTTGACGTCAGGACGACCCTCTGTTTTGTTCTGCAGGCAAAATATTACAGTGTTTTCTGTGACAGACAACATAAAACTCGGTTATAAATCATGCAGAATTTTCCTGATCTAATTGGTCACAACATTGCACGGAGCATTGAGCTTATTTATGCTTTGATAGAGAAAGGTAGAGTATATTTAAAATTCGGAACAAAGTTACAGAGCAAAAAACCGAATTTCCCCATGCAAGGTATAGGTGCTTTTGCCTTCCAGTTTCTCTCTTACCCACAGGGGGCGCCAGAAAAACAAACAATGTCAACAATCATCTATATGATACCGTGTAGAACAAAATTTTCCAGATCCGAATTTTAGAAACAAATTTTTGATTCTTAACGAACTTCGATTTGAGCTTCGTTATTTCACACAGTGTTGTCATGTGGACAAGCTTATGTATATGCAAAAAAACTCCATTTGTTTGAAAATTGAGTGCCCTCAATGGGAAATCTCTGAGTCGCCCTTAAAACGCCATCCGTTGCCAGGTGAACTTTGTGAATATTTCTTTTACAATTATTAATAGCAATGGGCATAAAAACAATGAAAAACAAAATTACTCTGCTGCCCTGCTAGCGAGTCACGATCAGCACAGATTAAACTCTGCCGAATGCCTATTTCCTTTTCAAATTAGCTCAAATTTAGCAATTCTAGTTTGCATAATAAATAGCATTTGATTAATAAAATTATATATAGAAACTTGTAAATAAAGTGGCACTTGGGCACTTTATCCACCATGTCCACTGGATCACATATACCCGGACCACATGTGTCCGTCTGTCTGTCTGTGCTGAGGTATACTTGTATGACCCCATTTCTTATGTTTTGCTTTATTCCGTCATGACTTGTGTCTAATTTAGCTACTTGTGTATCTAATTTGAACAAAATAAAAGACACGCACGCCCTCGTTAACTTGCATGTCTGTCTATGCTTACTGAGGTATACTTGTGTGACTCCATTTCTTATATTTTGCTTTATTCCGTCATCGCTTGTGTGTCTAACTTGTAAGTCACAAGTATGCCCTCGTTTAATAATATGGTATTAATAAGTCCACGGATTGAAGCTTCAGGTTTGTGAAAAGAAGTCGAGACGTGATTCACGAGTAATCGTGAATATCGTGGTACAGGGAACATGGGATCTTTTTTTTTTCGCTCGACACGCAAAAAAAACAACTCTATACGCATTCGAATGACTTGCAACAGCACTCAGTGTTTAAAATGTTCATTAAAACTGGGAGTCAAAACAGTTAAAACGACGTTTTTACAGTTATTTACACAATTCAAAACCCAGCTGACAGTTAAAAAGACGTTTTTCATGAATATTTTTAACAATGGGTGTCTAAACTGCTGGTAGAGATAGAGCCTCCACTGTTTGGATCTAAATAAACCTCGTAGACGGTTTCAGATTTCTTCCTCGGAATCATTCCGCCCTTGCCATTATCGGCAGGGTTGCTAGTGGAATTAGATTCTACTGGTTGATTGATATAGGTAGCTGCTTCGTTGTCTGGATCAATCGAAACCTCTGGATCAATTGAATCCGCGTAGTCATGGGGGTAGCTATCCAATCCTTCCATAGGTATCAAATACCCTGGATCATCATCAAGGCTGCTATTGACACTGGTTTCATCTTGATCTTGTGAACGCGATGGAGATGTTGTTTGAATGTACTCAATCACCGAGTTGATTTCGTCTTCGATTTCTTGGAAGGTCGGCCTCAATTTCGGGTTTGCATGCCAGCACTTCAGCATAACAATGTACCTGTTTTTTCAATTTCAATCAAAAGTTACATCTTGTAAAGGCCCTTAAAATGTAAACGTGTCTTTGTGTGTATCTGCATGTGTTCAGATACGGGTATAGCAAAATAATATTCCATCTCAGGTCACTTGAATTCAGGTTGACCTTTTACATAAAAGACAACCTAGGACTTTATCGAGTATCTAAGACAAGCTAAGGTTTTATCGAATACACGATCTCTGTCTCCCTTTAAGTCTCTCGTTAAACTTCATGTTACTGGTGCATCGATCACGGCAGTTTTGGATGTTTTCATTCTTTACGTTCTTGCTGAATGTATTTTGGTCATATACAATGTGAATAAAAATAAACCATCTATCGGTCCTGCTTGAGGATATCCATTTCACGGACAATTCTCTGTTGAAGGTCATCCAGACAGTTTGACTCAAAAAATTGCAACAGATTTTTTTAAAGATTTATAATATTACTGGATATCAGGAATAACATATTAAAAACCCAAGAAAATTGGATTTAGGGAAAGTGGTTATTTTCAACATGGCGTCCAAGGTGGCCACTACTACCATAAACTGGCTATAAGTCGATTATTCTGTGCCCAAAATGTGAGATCCCGGTGTCTATCCTAGGGTTTTAGTGGTCAACAAACTCATTTACACCACTTAATATTGAGTAACTGAGTCACCCCGAAATCCAACATGGCGTCCAAGATGACCGCCACTACCCTAAAATGACTATAGGCGTTTTTCTATTGAGCAATATTTTCCGGATCGACCCGGTAACTGTTTAATAGAAAATGACCTTCTCCGCTATTTCTTATTTTTTACCGGGGGAAATTCTCCCCGGCACAAATCCTTCTATTTTTGCTAGAGAATACACCAGATCATGCCAATATCTCGAAAACGCCCGTTCCTGCTTCAGTGCGCATGCAGTAGGGAAACCGGAAATTGGTTGGGTCACAGAAGCAACGGCGCGGCTTATATCAAGTAGAGAACACAATAGACATAAATCAGAACAAGCACATTTAATAGCCAACTTGAAGACAAAATATCGCTTAATAATATTTACCCTTTTACCCTTATTCATGTTATAACGAAATATAGAGAGATTTGTGACAATTTATAGCTTTTTGAGATCTTTGAATGCAGCCATTACCGGCCGCCATCTTGAATTGTGAACCTGATAACAAAGTACCAATGTCAGAAAATGTCAGATACAAGGTTTTTAATGTATGGGCAAAGAAATTCAGACTTAAACTTGTAACCTTATCATTTTTGCAGGGGAATCCGCTGTAGATAGTTCACTACAATGTGTTTTTGTGTTTTGAATAACATTTTTAGGCAAAACGGTTTTACTTGACATTCATATTTAAATTTAAGATGGCTACCATGTCCAAATGATCCGCTGTTGTAACAATGTTCTCATTGGATTCCTGAACCCGACCTTGAAACATGGATATAACATGGAGGTAGAGACACTAGAATCATTAATTTACTAGTATTAGAGACCGGAATGTGGGCAAAAACGCCTTTTCGTTGGTAGCCATTTTGAAATTTAAGATGGTTGCCACAACTAAATGCTCCATTGTTGTTTTTTAATGTTCATATTGTATTCCTGGACCCTGAAAACTTGGGTATAGATACCGTAATCATTCCTCTTCTAGTTTCAGAGACAGGAATGGCAAAAACTTCCCTTGGCGCCCATTTTGAATTTCAAGATGCTCGCCACAACTAACGTTGTCGCATTGAGATCGACACCCTTCAATACATAGGTATAGATGCTGGGAGCTTTAAAAGCCAAGATATAGCATATTATACGTGTAGGTTCAAAATGGCGGCCATTTTGTAAAACCAAGACGGCCGCCGTTGAAATTCGATTAAAAAAATTGCCAACACTGATTTTCTGTTTTGTTGACACCTAAACTGTAGAAAAATGCAAAAGTAGCAAATCTTCATAAAGAGCCAACGAATAGGAATATTTGAATAATGTGAAAACCCAACTATGAGCGTCCTATCTATTGTGTTATCCATTGTTTGCTGAACGCATTATTCATTTCGGCACTATATCATACAGTCTCGTCTACAAGGTCACAGTTTATTCCGTACATGTTGACAAGGTAGCCAGGACACCCTCTTTCAGATTCGGTGCACCGGTAGACAAAAGGAAAAAAAAAAACCCGTTGCAACATAATGTGTATGTGTTAACTAACTCACTAATTAAATGCAACTATATACATACATTCCTGGAGGACATTGTGAGGGGCAAGGCAGCCTTTTTCCTTTGACGATATGATGATAAACATCTCTATTTGCAATGCCATCGTAGGGCTTGCAACCTCGCTTGAACATCTCCCATAGCAGGACACCGAACGACCACTGAAGAAGAAACACCGATAGCACATTACATTGCAGTCAAAAATCAACCTTTTTTCTGTCAAAGATCGCGGTTTGTATTTTGCATGCACAGGATATAAGGCTTGGTTAGCGAATTATAAAATTTCTCGCTTCCACCATGGGTCCGGATTCGATTCTCTGGCGGGTCATGACTTTATGACGGGTGCATTTATAAAAATAAGCGCCACAACCTCAAAATAATTCCAACAAAAGGTTTTAAACAGAATTTGGTAGTATTTGACATTTGGATTACCATACTAAAAATCTAAGAACTCTCTAAGAATAGGGGGTAAGGTTTTAAACAGGGGTAAAAATGTTTAAAGGGTCAGAATGTTTTAAAAATTACAACAACATGTTCATCACGTTTCAACGATTTAAAAAAATATAGTTTGCCCTACCTGCGGGTTGTAGTTCGATAGTTATAAGGCAAAATATCTTCAAGGTCACAATGGGGTAAAATTTCAAATCTACTGGATTATTTTGAAAATGGTGTAAAACCGTTCGTCCAGTTGTACATAATACATACATTAGATACAATGTCTATGACTTTTTGTAAAATATGCAAAATATGGCTGGGCTGAATTGGACCTATGGGAGGTTACAATTTCTTACTGATCATGTTGATTGTGATTTCCTGAACAATTTGACACCAGATTTAACATAATCGGACCATTTTGTCAATTTGCCCAGGACGAACTTGAACATAAATTCCCCGGCCTATTTATGATTATGATTTTTCGATCCATACTTGCTCTCATAGTTCCTGGGGTAAATATCTCGCACGTTGTAAACATGCATTCCAATGAACCGGAAACTTAATTACTGGGGTGTCCTTTGATCATCTCTTAT
>JAMKCH010052751.1:0-21568 GCA_023653785.1 Ophioderma brevispina
AATCAACAAGGGTAATTTTGGTGATATTTCTCTAGAAATCCTCACTATTGGCTGTCATGTTTGTTTGTACTAAAAAAATTCGCTCGAAAAGAGTAAAAACTTCTGTCTTTCTGGCTTTGGACAATTTTCCACCGTTTGTTTTTCATTGTTAATTTCACCATGGACATAATAGAGCGAAGGACAAACACTGCGAAACCCCAATTATCTATTCGATTACCCATTCATTTCGACAAAAGCCTAGGCACTCGATTGTATTCATTGGCATACACCGAAGCCGTCTGTTATCTATATCTCTTTGCCTCGGTCGATGCAGTTGACTACGGGAAAAGCTGTCACAAACTTTGTAATTTGACCGGAATGTTGTGACCTCTGACTGTTTGGGGTTTTTGGAAAGTCATCCGTACATTCAATTTCCATCTTTTTGGCAAGTTGTTGTCACCCCCAATAGAGGAGATTTTTGTTCAGAAAATACCGAAAAAACCCATCAAATCCGTCATTCCTTTGCTGGAGCTACGACTGTAGAAATAAGCCTTGCTTTTGTGTGATTTTGTGACCCGTATTGTTCAAAATCTGTGAAAATACTATGAAATTTCGCGATCACTTCCGACTCTTTAGAAACGGTGTTAGGAAGTTCATGTACCTTGTAACAAAGTATAACTTCTGAACTGTGCCCAAGCGCGCCCATACGTGGAATTCTACCTCGAAAACCCACCAAATTGTAATTTTTTTACTTCCGTTAGGTTGAATTTGTTTATGTTGTGGCTGTTTGATAGCCTATACCATGTCGACTGATTCCAATGTCTTTTTCAATGTGATAAGTCCATACTTATACTATATTGAATTGTATAAATTATAATTAATTAACCCTCGTCCTTCCGACGGGGGGGGGGGTTGTTACCGCTCTCTTCTATTCTTTTCGCCTTTCTAAAACCCCCATTTTCCGGTTTCAAATGATTTAATGTAATGCAATTGACATTTTGTTCCGTTTTCAATGCCCCCCCCCCCATCAAAAACACTACGGTATAGCAAGGGTAAAGGGTGATCCCAAAGTGGTTGATAGGGTGTGGCAACCCCCCCCCCCCCCATTTCGGGAGGGAATACCAACACGCTAGTAGCGTCACAGTAATATCACAGACATTTGATTTAGTGCAATAGATAGCAGGTGTTCCTCTTTCCTTTGTACCAAAATAGTACCAACATACGAACATTATTTCATACTGACGTCATAACGTCCTCTCATATGGAAAATGTGTTTAAGGTTACAATATTATTTATTTGCCACTAAATTTCAAAATATCAATGTTTTCTTCGGTACCCCTATACCGCAGTCGAATTGACAGCAAGTCCGAAAAGATTTCCCGCGTTTGCAATGTACCGTTGTATGCTTGCCAACGTACTTCTTGTCAATCAATAGTCCCAGATCAACTTATGCTAATTAGAAATCGCGGGAAGGATTACGTTTCGACAGTTATAATCAAAGTAAGGAGTAAAGTCAGATTGAGCATTTTAGGTGAGTATCTTAAGTTCTAGTTGACTCTTTTTATTACTACACAAAAATATATATTTCGCAATCTCTGGGTCTTCTACGTTGAACCTGTTAAACCTAAGGTCGAAACTCGACAAACTATACCCAAGCCGTAATTCTAAAGCCCCCCCCCAAAAAAAACAATGAAAAGGGTAAAAAGGCAACAAATATGGTTTTATGTGTGTTTGGCGAAAAGGGTTAACATTTCGTAGAAAGTACCACTATTGCCAATTCGCCCCCCGGCGAATCTGAGGGTAAAAAGTAATCCCCCTAAACCCATCCTGGTTACCGGCCGGACTCTACCATTTTTAATCATTATAACGAGGCCAATGTATTGGTGTACCTTGCCTTCATTTCAAATTTACCTTTTGTACCCTCCCAACCCATTTACAATTTCCCACATGTCCCAGGGTTCACCAAAAAATATGATCTCAGCAATCTTCAAACTATAGAAAAACATTCTTCCAACCCTTCTCCCCAAAAACAGTATGATCACATTTTCTAAACGTATTTTTGTATGGCACTACAGTCTTCATATTTTCATCCTTATGTTGTCGTAGATAGCTTTTCTCCCCATGTTTTCTTGCGCTTGGCTGAAATTGCCAAAATTGGTTAAAAATCCTTCTCGGTATGCCCCGCGCCACTTGCCGAAGAGCCGTTTCCCTCTGTGCGAGGGCAATTATTATTACCTAAGCCGGTAAATGGGATCGTGGTGGATTAATAACAAAAGGCGGCAAAGTGATAAGGGTCTTTGAAAACTCGTGTTGTTGGTCCTCTCTCTATTCGGTCCATGATTTCACCTAAAACAAAAGGAAAATTGAAATTTGCAGTTTGCATTATTGTTATTGTCAGCCATGGTGGTGGTGGTAATTTATTTCTCCATATGCATGGAGTTTTTACGTTTGGAATCGCCATGGAATAACATGATCAGGGGTTCATGACAGCACATGTGACAACCATGCACTGATCATGACCTGACCACGATTATAGCATGCAGTGCATGTGACACCCATGCATGAGCACATGACCTGGACCATGGTTATTCTACATGTATTCAATACCCTATATGGGAGGCATACCCAATTCCAGTGTGCCTTCCACAGTCGTAGTGGTGGCGCCGGGGGGCGTGAAACATTTCCCCCTTCCCAGGTTTCGGTGTCCCCAGTCTTAGGCAGGAAGACACATAGGGATCACTTGTCCACTGTTGTTGTTGTTGATGTTTGTTGTTGCTGTAGTTGTGTGAAAAAGGGTTAACATTTGAATTGGACTACCGGATCTTTCAATGGATTTAAACCAAATGTGAGTCATAGGGGTGAACATGGAATCCCTCATTGTTGATGAGGTTAATAGGTCACAAACCAAGTCAAATGGTCATGTGAGGTCAAGTTGTATAATAGGCTGAAAAATGTAATGGACCTCAATTAAAAGTTGAAGTTCAATTAGGGCATGGAACCAAACTTGGTTTTACTATACATGGGAAACCTCATTTGGTAATGAGCAAAGGACACCATTCATGGTCAAAGGTATATGAGGCCGTTATTCAAAACTGCGACGGACAGGCTCGGGAGAACGATGTATTTTTGTTCTTTCCCCCAGTTTTCCCCCAGGCTAGAAATGGTTGATGTGAAATAGATTTTGGAAAAAAATCAACGATTTGGGGCCCCAATATCACCAAATTTTGCAGTAATTTTGAACCAAAATTGGTTAACAATTAGCAAATTTGGTTGTTTTTCCCTCAGTAAAAGAAGTCTGGCGCCGCCACTGTCCACAGGTAAATGATATAGATGATGAATGTACTTCACCTAGAATACTCCAGTAGCATTACCAGTAGGGAAGGCATGACCTCAAAGGATTAAAACCCTTCGGCTCCCAGCCCCAAATGAGATGAATGAAAAAAAAAAATTAAAAAAAAATGGTGGAATAGGAAGGTCAACTCTATGCTGCATAATGCCCCGCCAATTCCTAGTTTATGCTATAATATATACCCAAGTGAAAATAGTAATTGGCATCAGAGCACTAAAGAGGAAACCTGAGTGACAACACCAAAAACCTGCTAGGTTGGAACAATCTTGTCGTTTCATTTTTCACATGTTTTTCTTCTTTCATTCCCTAATTTGAATTTGATTTTAAGCGGGTCAACATTCAAGAAATGTTACCGCAAACACCCCTTTCATAAACACTGTAATGTGATTTGTTATCATAATCCAGGCACATATATAGTTTTTTGTTGTCAATCCTTTATTGGAATTAAGAATAACACCCATAGTTTTCAGGATAACAATGACTTGTATCTATTTCCAGGTTCGTCACCTTTCTTGTGTAATAATATAATAATTTGTACAAATTAACAAAAGGCATATTCCCACAGCTTGGCATCTTAAATGACTTAATTGTAACGTTCTAAAATACTTGAGTCCTTATATGGAAATATTTTGCGGAGCCTAAACAGAAACTATCAACTTTATTTGTCTTGTCAACACTTAAAGGGAGAACCCCTTGACCTTTTTTAAGTGACGTAACTTGTGAAAATCATGGAAGTATGACACAAAATCGAGAATACAAAAGATTAACCCTTATGCAGTGCCGCTGGCACCATGGACACAAACAAACATTCAGCGAAAAGGAAATGTTCGGGTTGATAGGGTGGTGGGTTATTACAATTTTTAATCTTTTTGGCATTCCAAAAGGCTCTGGACGCGCAAATCTAAGATTTTTTAATGTATGGAAGTCGGTGTACAAAAAAAAAAAACATATAGAAAAACAATCAAAAAGGGGTGCTAGCCAGTCAGACAAAAAAAATACACAATGAAATTCACATTCACAGTTATATTTACCTTATTTCTGTGACCCTGGCGGGCACACTGCTTAAATTTGAACATATTTCTAAATCTGTTTAAATTTCATTTCATTTTCACAGAATCTGGCAACCAGTTCAACTTGTTACAAAGAAGATGCAAGGATTGGACATTTATGCCCAAATTTGTCTTTCAAATTCAGTAGCATTTCCTTCATGAAATTGCCAAACACCCACATGCAAATGTTGATCAAGTACAAATTTGTCTGTCAAAAAGAACATGCCAGAGTAGTTAAAAAAATTATTGGATGAAGTTCAGGAGAAGTAGAGCATATACCACTACAAGAATCTCAAAAACAATTATAGTCAGGAGGAATTGTGTGGGCACAGGGTGGGGAAAGGGAGAAGTACAGACTTTTTCTATGATCGATTTTTGTCATGATGAACCTAAGCTAATAATTTTGGAGGGTGTTGCAAAATTTCGTGCAGGGATTTCTAGAAAATCCCAATATTGTATGTATTTTATCATATTTGTCTCATATGTTTATTTTGCATTCAAATGTTTGCCCATATTTTATGCAATAGATCCAGGTTTTAAAGCACGAGCAATCTTTTGATGGACGGGTTATGACGTGATTCACACACATTACCACTAAATCCAATATGGCCACCCTAAAACCAATGATTTTTGGCCCGAAATATTCCAATTGACCATAACTCATGTCAGTTTAGGTATTTGTGATGGAGGCAATTTCTGCGCTCTTATACCCAGTAGGATACTTCATATCTGACATTCCAGTCTGTAACAAAGCTACCGATCATATGATGTTCAGTCAATATGGACTGCCTTGTAAGATCTGTAAAAACTACAAATGACAATATTCTAATAATTGGCCCGGTCATTTTGAATTTTAAGCCATGTTGTCAAAACAAATATACCAGGAACGAGTTATTAATGCCAAAGACATACATCTAATACTTTAAAACTTTAATACTCATTTGGGGTTGTTTTTGAACTAAATACACTTACAGCTGTATCGTAATTTATAGGTGTTAAAGAAGTAAAAAGGCAGCCACATTGGCCCACATATGAACATTTGTGCAGTTACAGAAACAGAAAAATTCCAGATAAGAATGTTTCAAATGGTCAAATACTTAACCCATACTTTAATTTACACACTGGTATAAAATATTAGTTGATTGTAATACATATAATACACATATAATGTAGGTTGTACTATTTTTAAAGGCGCGGCTTGTTATTGCTGCCACTTGAATTTTTTAAAAATGTCCAATACAGAGAAATGACAGTCAGTAAGGGTTTCTAGTGATCAAATTACATGTATCTCCTAAGTGTAAAGCATAAAGCTTGCATATAGACACTGAATTCAAGCCTCTAAACTGCAAAATGACAGAAACTTTGACGGTCCGATACGTGCAAAATGCATTCTAGAGGTGTTAAAAGTAAACACTTGCAGAGTGTGATCATCAATGTAAACAGATTTGAAACCCCTTGCGAAACACGTTTTAGGTGTTCAGTATGTATTCAAATAGCGTAAATAGGTATAATGGAGGAGTAAGATCATTTTAATGAGTCCGAGAGCATATTTGACTTTGAAACACAGCCATATGGATTTTGTGGCAATGTAATGATAAAAATTACAGTACCAACACTTTCTTAGTGCTCTTAAAACAACCGGAGTACGAGAGTATTTGTCTCTATCGGAAATACTCAAGGGATTTTTAGTGATTTTGGACATGTAGCAGCATATTGGATTTTCAAAAAATGGCACCTGCGCCAAATTTTGCACACCCTCACAAAGGAGTGCTTAGTCCTAATGAACTAAATCGATCAATAGAAAAGTCTGTATCCATGTACCATCCTTATGCTGTGTGCCCAAACTTCACCTGACTATATGACCCTATACAAGTTTAAAAAGAAAGTGAATAGGACCAGTGCCGTGTGCAAAGAGGTATTTGTCAATAATTGTATGATTTGACCCCACCAAAATTGCAACAGAAAACACTTTGTGGTGTTAATATACTCTGAACATAGTCCAAACATAATATATTAAAGTTAACAAAATCAAACCTAGTGGAAATGTAGAAATAAGGGGGCCAACATTTGTTGATGAGGTAAAGGTCACAAACCAAGGTCAAAAGGTCTGTGAGTTCAAGTTTGTGTCATGGCTGAAAAGGAGATTGACCTCATTAAAAAGTTGAAGTTCATAGAGGGCATGAACCAAACTTGGTTTAATGGATATTAATGGAAACCTCATTTGTTATGAGTCCAGGACACATATCGATGGTCAAAGGTCCATATTAGGCCTTTCATTCACAAACTGGACTGCGACGACCGGTCCGGGGACTGGGATGTATTTTTGTTCTTTTCCCCCAGTTTTCCCCCCAGGCTAGAAGAAAGATTGACAGATTTTTGGAAAAAAATCAACGATTTGGGGCCCCAAATCACACCAATTTTGGCAAAAATCATAATTTTTAAACCAAATTGTTTAAAATTAGCAAATTTTGGGTTGTTTTTCCCTCAGGAAAAGAAGTCCTGGCGCCGCCACTGTCCACATGTAATGTATATATGATGAATGTACTGCATCTAGATACTCCGTAGCATTACCATTAGGGAAGGGCATGACCTCAAAGGATTAAAACCCTTCCCCCTCCCAGCCCCAAATGAAGATGAAAACAAATTAAAAAAATGGTGGATAGGAAGTCAACTCTCTGCTGCCATAATGCCCGCATTCCTATTGGCTACTAATCTATCCCAAGTGAAAATATATTGCATAGGCACTAAAGATGAACCTGAGTAAAACAACCACATACCTGCTAGTGTTTGGAACAATTCTTGTCGTTTTCATTTTCACATGTTTTTCCTTCTTCATTTTCCTACTTTGAATTTGATTTTTAAGCGGGTCAACATTAATAACTGTTTCCGCAAACACCCCTTTCCTAAACACGGAATGTGATGGGTTATCCTAATCATGCACGATATATAGTTTTGTGTTAATCCTTTTGAATTAAGAATAACACCATTAGTCCGTGAATAACAATGACTTGTATCTATTTCCAGGTTCGTTCACCTTTCTTGTACTAATATAATATAATAATTGTACAAATTAACAAAAGGCATCATGTCCAATCTGGCATCTTAAAAATGACTTAATTTTGACCCGTTCTAAAGACTTGACTCCTTATATGGAATCTTTTGGCACCTAACAAAACTATTCAACTTGTCAACACTTAAGGGAGACCCCTTGCACCTTTTTAATGTGACTAACTTTGAAATCATTGAAGTATACCAAATCGAGAATAAAAAGAATGAACCATTCATGCAGTGCCTGTCTGTCACCATGTCCACAACCAACACTCAGCGAAAATGAATGTCGGGTGATACAATTTTTTAATCTTTTTTGGCATTCCAAAAGGCTCTGGAGCGCAAATCTAAGATTTTTTTAATGTCTTGGATACGATCTTGTAACAAAAATTAAAGAAAACAATCAAAAAGAGGGCTCTAAGCCAGTCAGACAAAAAATTACACCCATGAAATTCCACTTTCACAGTATTATTTACCTTATTTTCTGTGACCTCTGGGCACACTGCTAAATTTGCATATTTCTAACTCTGTTTTCAACTTTTCATTTCATTTCCTGGCATCTTGGCACCCACTTCAACTGTGTTACAGAGAATCCAAGGATTGACATTTTATGTTCCACATTGTCTCAATTCATTATCATAAGCTTTCCCTCTGAAATTGCAACACAAACATGCAAATGTTGATCACGTCAATTTCTGTCAAAAATGACATGCCAGTAAAAAATTATTGTATGAAGTTCAGGAGAAGTGAGAGCATTGCTTTTATATCACCCCTACCAAATCTCAAATATGACCACTATACCAAGTTTCAAGAAAACGTGAATAGAACAGTGCCGTGGCAAAGAGGTGATTGTATCATAATTGTATGATTTGACCCCCACAAATTTGCAACAGACACAATTTTGGTGTTAAATACCTGAAATAGTCCAAAAATAATACTTAAAAAGTCTTACCAAATCACCTATTGGAAGCATTAGAAGGGGGAAACTTTGTACAGGGGTAAAAAATTTGAATTGTTTCGAATGATTTAAATGATGTACCCCATTTATTGGGCTACGTCCTAAGGTTTATAAAAGGGTATAGTTTTGCCCTATCTACGCGTATAGTTTTTTAGTACAATAGGCTCAATACGTTCAAGGTCATGCTTGGGTAAATTCATAGAATGGTCCACTTTTTGATCGACCTGGTTGTCACTGTCACATTTGTCCCACTAGATACGTAAATTAATAGAGTCTTTGTTTTGAACTTTCTATATAAATAATTTCCAGAGCTTATGACTGTGACCATCCCATAGACCCTGTAGCCCCCATCACTTTGCGTTCCAATTATGCACGAATATTATAGATGGTGCAACCAGTATATTTCGGGTTCGTACCATTAGACGAACAATTTGACACATTTTTATAACGAACGTATATATCTGAAAATTTAACCCCCATTGTGACCTTGAACCTTTGACTCATAACTATTGAACTACAACTGGCGATATGGCAAACTATACCGTTTTTTAATAATCCTGGAAATGAACGAACACTGGCATACTTTTCGAACGTTTTGATACTTTTCATATGTTTGACCCCTGTATACACCTTACCCCCTTAAAAATATATGTTTCCACTCCTTTGAATTTTAGTAGACTTTTGATATGTTGTTTTTAAAGGTAGGGCTCAATACAATGGGTCTGTTGGATTGATTCTGTTCAATTAGTGTTTGTAATGCAGCATTCATTCTATTTTGCTGGCCTAATTGTGTCAACAAGTGGCGCTAGATGAGGTACATTAGGTTTCACAAACACAAGTTAGTATCTGGTCTACTGATATGTAAGAGGTGCGAAGAATATGCCATACAGTTCCAGCATTCATAGCCGTATCACGCTGATTGAGCGCGATTTTAAAAGCAAAGCCTCCTGCAGATGCTCACGCAACTGCCGTGCTACGCTATGGCAAGCTATAAAGTGCATAACGTATGCTGCAACGCGTTGGCGAGAAAGTAGCAACGTCGTTGCGTACAATTTTTCTGGCAACGCGTGCGAACCAAAAATCGCCAATCAAAATCTGAATTTCTGTGACGTATTTCAAAATATAAATCTCACACCGCTGTTGCGACATTCGCAACGCGTTGCAAACCTTCACAACGCGTTTCCGCAATACGTTATGACCCTATTGCATTCACAACGCGTTGTGAGTTACAACGTGTTTGTGAATCCGCAACGCGTTGTGAATCTTGCAAAGCGTTGTGAGGCCATAAGGTTGTCCCCCCCCCCCCCCCCCCCCCATAAAAAAACCCGTAAAAAATTCCGCCAGGCGTTGTGGATCTATTTTTTGAATAATTCACAGAATGTATGATTTGATTGGCCGACACCGCAACGCGTTGCCGAAATTCCGCACGCGTTGCCGAAATGCGCAACGCCGTTGTTCAAAATGTCGCAACGCGTTGCTACTACTTTCCTCACAAGCTTTGCGGCCATACTTTATGAACTTATGGCTTGTGAACCTTCGCAACGCGTTGTGAAGGTGCAACGCTGGTGCGGAAGGTCGCAACGCGTGTGAAGGGCTTTGCAACGCGTTGTGAGTTCCACAACGCGTTGCCTAGATCGTTGGCAACGCGTTTCTGTTCATAATTTTTGAATACTTTCACAGAATTCGTCATTCTAATTGGCCTCCGCCGCAACGCGTCACTTTCTTGCAACGCGTTGCCGAATGTCGCAACGCTTCCTCAATGTCGCAACGCGTTGCGGCAATACGTTATGGGCCTTTAAATGGCTTGCCCTACGGCGGTCGGAAAGTGTGTAGTCTTGTCACAACTTCTGAAAGATCTAATTAGTCTAACTGCTCGAGAGATTAACGATTTAACGTTTTCAGTCGTCATAGCGAATGCATGCAAATAAACTAAATCTCAAATATCCTCCGGACAACGAAGAGGTTCTATGGACGCATTTTTTGCATCAGAGGGTCCGTTACTAATGTTTTGTTTTTGATATGTCTCGTAATGGGTCTGACCCTCTAGAACCTAGCGAAAAATTGAACGTTTTTGTCGGGTAGTTTGGTGCTCGCAAACACTGAAAGTTAACCACGCAATCCTTCGGGCCGCATCCTTTTTCCCACAATCCTGCCTTTCGTTATATTCCAGTCTTGTAGATTTTCAACTTTTTTTTTTCATTTTAGAAACAGGATTCGTACTTACCGGACCACCGTACTACCGGGCAGTGCTATACCCTGACAAATAACTTTAGACGGAAGCGGCTGAGAGCTGTAGTTGGTGATTGTTGGTCCACGCATGATTTCCATGTGAAGGTTTAATTGTTGATAAGGGCTAAGATCTTACTTTGGAAAGTTCGGAAACTTGCATAATCCATTTGCCTGAAAATGTGGGGGTAATTGACCAAATAGCCCAAAAGTGGCTGAAAAGTACAAAAAAGTGGCTCAATTTGCTGCAATATGTGCTGTATCCACCAGGTCCCCATGGTTGGCTGCATGCGGTTTAGGCTAAACAAAATGAAAAGTAGTTTGTTCCAAAGCTTCATGGTTTCATTTTGCCAAACAAATATTTGTAAAACTTTGAAATCTATGCTTTGTAAAATATAAAAAGAAACTGTAAACAAATACCTAGCTGCTATACCTGCACAAAAATAAATGTCCAACTTGAAGCAAGATGGAACAAGATCACATGTATGCACTCCCCAACCTCACTCCCCAATCTTACTCCCAATGTTACTCCTAATCTTATTCCCAACTTTAATCTCCAACCTCACTCCCCAACCTTACTCCCCAACGGTACTCGCCAACCTTACCCCCCAATCTTACTCCGCAATCTCACTCCCCAGCCTTACTCCCAATATTACTCCCCAACCTTACTCCCAATATTACTCCCCATCTTACTCCTCAATCTTACTCCCCAACCTTACTCCCAAACTTACTCCCAATCTTCAAATCCCCATCCTCAAGCCCAGGCTGCCAAGAGTTGATAAAGTCCACAAAGGGATATTTTGTGGAAAGCTTAAAATTGCTCCTGAGACTATTTTAAACAGTTTACATTGTTACCAACTATCTGAGGTCTTTAAGAGCCTGGTCCATTTTTTCGTGAGAGTGCGGCAAAAGATATATTTGCCTGTGATTATAGTGATTTGGGTGCTTGTCAATATTTATGGTTTAACAAAAATGTTAAGTCAAAATGTAAGCCATATCTTTTTTTATGAAAGTTGGTATAGAAAGGGTATTTGTACGGTTAATGATCTAATTAATCCCCCCCCCATCCTGGTCATAAATTATTCGAAGAACTCATTCTTGATTTTGACATTTCTAATAAAGACAGAAGAAAATTAACTTTCTGATGGATAAAATTCCTAGGGCTTGGATTGATTACCCAAATTTCACAAATTAAGATGTATTTAAAAAAAACCTTAGTTCGTAATCTTACTGCCACTCAAAAAGTTCCCAGGTACACCTTTTCTATTATGAAGGAAAGATGCATTCCTGAAAGTAAAATTTCAATTTGGCATGCTTTAGTGGAGGACCCTTCTGAAATTGATTGGGAGCAGATTCACTTGTGTAACTTTTAAATGTTCTATTTACTCGCCTTCGTTTCTTTTATTTCAAGGTTTTTCATAAAGCTATTGCGCTCAATGATTTTTTATTCAAAATTAAGAGAAAAGATTCCCCAAATTGCAGTTTTTGTAACTCTAAACCCGAAACAATTGTCCACCTCTTTTGTGATTGTGATTTTGTAAAGCCAGTGTGGGATGGGTTGGCTGAACTTATGAGAAACAATCATGATGTTGACTTTTCTTTTTCTAATTTTATCAAGATGTTTGGTGTTTTAGATGATAAGTTTTTGACCTTTTTATGCTTATGTGTAAAGTATTTTGTCTACTCATCATGCTCATGCAAGTTTCAGTCTAAACGTCACTCTTTAAAGGGGTTTAAGGCTCATTTAGTTCTCATCAGAGAAGCTGAGTTTACCATTGCAAAAAAGACAAATAAGTTGTCATACCACTATAGAAAAAATGGAGATTTGATTTTTAATTTTTTTGTCTCCACCTCACCTGGTCCCCTTTTTTCATTGTTGATTGTAGTGTACAGTCTAAATGGTTACTTGTGCTGTTTGTAATCATTTTTTGATCACCTTGTTTATTTTCATGTGTTTTTTTATTTTTTATTAGATGTGTTTGCTGCAATTGATTCATTGTATTTCTCTTTTTGTAAAACCAATACACACCTTAATGAAAAAAGATTTGGATATGGTCATTGCTTATTAAAAACAATAGGAAAAGATTCAAGTAATGTATGTTTCTTTTAAATAGCACATTTGTTATGTCGGCAAAAATGGAATATTTAAAAAAAATATGCCATATACGATGATGATCAACTGATTGGAGTTTAGAATTGTCCAATAGGCACATTTGGTTTTGTTTTTATTGGATAATCCAATAAAACCTAAATTAAATATTTATTACAACTCATGTCAACAGGGATAAAACCGAACCATATTTGCATGGCAAAAAATATCATGAATACTTGCTGTTTTTTTAACCAAAGCAAATATTTTCAAAATATCTGGATTTTAAATTGTAAACTGATGAGTCTCTTTCATCACGTGCTGCTTTTACCGTTATCATAAGTTGAAACTTCAAGAATGACATAAAGTCAAACCATGAAATGAGCAAACTAATATTGCATTATTGTGTCAAGAGTAACACTAATGAACTGATGTGACCCCTAAGAAGTATTTGAGTTCACATTTTTACCAATGATGTAAATACATACAACTCTTCTAGAGAACTGAAATGACTACTTTTTGGTGGCACTCAAAAGGCAGGAAATTCCTCTAGTCTTGAAATGGTTTTTGTTTTTTATGGTTCCCAGTTGATGATAAAAGATGTTTCACAATTTAAAGGTGAGCCAGAGATATCACATAACAGGTGTCATAAAGTGAAATTCTTGTATTTCCACTGGTATAAAGCTTTCTATCTCAAATATCCCAATCTGAAAGGATTACTGAGAAATTCTTTCTTTGGTACAAAAAATTGTGAAATTAAAAAATTAAAAAAAGAAAAAACCTAAAAAATTAAAAAAATATTTTTAATTGAAATATTAAGCTATCACCTTTGTTTTCCCATTTAAGACAGTTCCTGTCCAAAATACAAGTAAGAAACTCTTTCGAGAAAAATAATCTAATCTATTTGAAAGCACTACTTGTGACCCTTAATCGGGTCCTAAAATCTCTCGGCACCTTTATTATAAGGAAAAGTCACGTCAAAAAAAGTTTTGTCCCATTGGCCCATAAAATTTGGGCTAAAATCAATAGGTTTGGCCAACCCACGTGACCTCTACATACGGCTGGCGCACCGTTGAATAGTCCCCGATTGAAACCACAGGAGACGCTTGCATTTTGCCCTCACTTTATTGGTCAAACTTAAGGAATTTTGGTATAACACCAGCAGGTGTAGCCATTATTTCCTGCCATATGCGAAGGGCAGAAGCAACTTCTGTTGTTTCAATCGGCGACTCCGACCTGCTATACTGTAATAGCCCTATATACAGGTGGGGTCATATTACACACTTAAACTGCGGGGTCAAAATTCGACCCCAAAAGGTCATTTTTGACCCCGCTTTCCAAGTCCACTAGCACCGACTAAAAAAGGGTAAATTTTACCCACTGATGTGGTCAAAAATTTGACCCAAATTGTTAAATGAGCTATATTGGGGGCTTTATTTTTTAAAATAACTCCCTTTGGGGTCAAAAATGACCTATCTTTATAGTACATTCTAATGTGTGATAATCGGATGGCAAAAATCAATAATGATAAAGGAAATAACCTCAAATGTGGTTGATTTCAACTACCTCCTTTTGTCAACAGATGACATATTTAGGGTCATTTGAAATTGCCCCTTTAGGGGTCATTTCAATATGATGTGCGTAAAAACAGAAAATGACCCCGAATGGTGGTTGATTTCAACCCCGAACAGTGTCAAATAAAGGTGACCACGTAAAATGGTTGATATTTTGACCCCGTCGTTTTAAGTGTGTAGGGTCATTTATCAATATCAATCATTGTCGGTCTAAGATCGATGAATTTCAAAGACACTTGGAGAAAGTGAAGCTTTGAGGCCTCAATACGTGGGGTCCAGGTCATTCAGGCGTTGGAACGGGGGAGAAATCGCACCGTGTATTCTGATTTGGTTTTTTGGAGTTATGGTGAAATAACAAGAACTCATGCATTTGGTGCATCTCCGAAAAACAAGCTCGAAGCTTTTGAAATGAGTGTGTCTCCGTGTCATCCTTGGGGTGCCTCATGGACATGCTAAGAAATGAGGAGATCAGGCAAGACTTAACTAACAAAACCATCTTAGAAGAAGTCTGCAATCGCTGTATGAAATGGTTCGGTCACGTTGCCAGAATGCCAGACCATCGACTCCATCCAAGCCAAATATATAGTCAGGTAGAACCTTCATGTGCCCGTAAAGTTTGAAGTATGGACCACAATTTTTTTTGCTGAAATGTCGATCATGGTGTGTAGAATAAGAATCTGCCGGGTGCCACCTGTGCATCCTTGAGCATTTGAGAAATCCAAGATGCGTCGCCATAAATGATAAAGTTATCTATTCAACCCTATATATCAAACTTGGAGTTACTAGCTATACTATAGGACCCAATGAAAAAGTGTAATGGCACTTGTAACATTAGTCATACTTCAAATTTTCAATGGTAAGCCAAATCCACTAATTCTAAAATATGCCATATACCAGCCAAATACCTGCGAAAAAATACCGAGAGTCCTTGGTTATGTTGGCTAGATAGACACCAATTAAATGTGTATTTCTGATACTTTTCAAATTGTAAAACCTGACTAATCATATGCACCCAAACGTGACATCTTCAAAAATACTTTTCACAAATGTATAATTACTACAGCCTTCAATCGAAATCATTGTGTCACTGACATTAGGAAATGTACCTTTGATCGCTAACTAATGTACACATCCATTTCAAATTTCCTTTAATGCGCCAAAATCGAAATAAAACTATTATGGTGGCAAATTTTGATCAAAAATACCATAGAATTACAATTTTTCACATATATTTGCATCATTTATAATTTGACCATTTTTATTTATCGGGATTAGCTGGTATCACTTGGTTATGATCATAGGTACATTTCTACTTGTTTTCATTGACACATAATTTATATTTGAAGGTAATATTTTAACATTTGTGTCAGTATTTTTTGAAGATATCCGTTTTGGCGGCCATATTGATTGACGTCATGTTACACTTAAAAGTGTCAGAAATACCTTTATTTTGTCTAACAACCATAATCTAAAGTACTTCGATGTTTTATTGTTTCTATCTGCAGGTATTTGCTGTTTGGCTATATTACAATTATTAGATTTGGCTTCCATTTTGAATTTTGGAGTATGACTCAGTGTTACAAGTGCCATGCATTTGTTCATTTGGTCCTATAGTAGATCTAGAACTCCAAAGTTTGATAATATAGGGGTTGAATTGATAATTATACATTTATGCGACGCCATCTTGGATTTCTCAAATGCTCAAGGTTCCCAGGTGGCAACCCGGTAGTTTCTTATTCTACACACCCTTATCTATCTTTCAGAGCAGAAAAATTGTGTCCATACTCAAATTTACGTCAGGCCATAAGTTGGAGGGAGCCTTGCTACTCCTTGACTATAAGATGATTTTCACTGCCCGAAGACCTCCAAGGACGCTTCCCATGAGAATGGAAGTCAGTCCAACACGATGTGGGGAATGCACTACAAGAAGCCAGAACCTCTGGGCCCAGGAAGATCTGAATGGAGGAGGACTACTCGTAGGAAAGTGAAGGGACACACCGTACTGTGCTATCAGTCACAGCTCTATAGGGTCCCGCCATGAGATCTATTATATCAAAACTCATGGCGGGGGATGTTTTGAACATACTCAATGCATTGATTCATGGAAGTTTCTGGGGTAAAGTAACCCCCACACGGCTATTCATCAAAACCCAAAAAATCCCAGCTTTTTAAGCCTATACCAATTTGAAATTTTTGACAGATAAAGGAAGATCTTGCGATCTGGCCATATGTTATCCGTAAGTGCTGTTTACCATTTTTTATATGGTACAATTACATGATATTGCCTATGCATTACGGGATTGATTCTAAAACAAACACTCTCATGCTCTGCTATATTTTAGGTGAATGTTACCTAATAACGAAACTGTTCAAACTACTTGAGACCATGTGGGCACACGGAGGTCTGCCAAGCAACAGAGTGATCATTTCTGTTATTTTGGTCCAAATGGATGCGACAAAATACTATAGTTAGGCTTACTCCGTGGCGGTATCGGCCAACGCTTCACTTAAAAGACTGACTCAGAGAATTTCACAATGATATAGCGCCCTCCATTTGCAATATCCGTGTTTTTTGAATAATGCTTGTCCCCATACTAATCACTGTATGAATAACTAAGCTCAAATCGAAGTCCTTCATATTGAAAATCACAACTTTGTTGTGAAATTTCCGGATCCTGAACCGGTAAGGCAGCCTTTAAAGACTGCTCGAGATTCCCGATGAGGGCGCACTCATTTTTCACAGAAATCGTATTTTTTGCATATACAGTATGGCTTGTCCATGTAATATGACTGTGTGAAATAACTAGCTCAAATCGCAGTCCTTCATATAGAAAATCCCCACTTTGTTATAAAATTCCGGATCCGGAAACTTTGTTATGCACAGTAATCCTATGGCCACTGTTTACTATGCATAAATGTTTAGTGTCATGAAAAAAAACCGATTCACCTCTAACTTTGAATAGAGCATTTTAGGTCTAATATTATATTTCTGTTGTCTATTTTTAATTTTTACAAAACAAAAATCTTATATTTCGAAATCCTCTGAGTCAGACTTCTAACGTGTTTTTGTATCTGAATCTGTTTGGACCTTTAGGTAATTACATTTGTTTTATACTGTACAGGGGACGCTTGGTGTTATTTGTTCTAATTTATGTTACTTTATTAAAACTTGATTTAAAATCTAAAAGGGGAAATGGCCCGAGTTAAGATTGATGTTTCTATCTTGATAGTTGGCCTTCACTCCAAATCCCCATCTGTTTAAAGTTCGCGTCGATATTTCAACCATCACTTGATGCTAGAGCTAAATAGTGATTTGGGTAAGGCCCCGTAGAGTACTCGTGTAAATTAATATTGTCGAAACCAAAATGGGGCACTTTTCCGCATCGATAACTTTCAAAACCAAACATCCTTTGGCTTCTAAGATTTCACAGAGTAACATGAGAAAAATAGTACTTTCTTGATACAAAATGTTTGACCACTTTCCTGTAAAATCTGGGCTTTCTGGAGACAGGCTATTAGCATTCGCCATGGACCTTTAGCGAATAAATCAATAAGTTTTAAGTGTTTAAAAATGTGGTTGAATGGTAAACACACAATTTATGGGCTAAAAGAAGTCATATACTTGAACACACAAACATGTTTTACAATTATATATATAATAAACACATTTATTATCCATTCCTGCTTGATTTTATGAACATGTGTGCTTACAAATCATGTCCAGTGTTTACATTTTTACAATTGTGCATTTAGTATATCAAAATATTTAAGCATTCACCATTTAATCACATACAAATCAACACGGGTGTTTTACAATTTTCAGGTTAAACAGTGTCATAATATATCAACACGTTAATCACGTCATATTCTTCTTTATGGTTTATTATGATGATGTTAAGATCCATTATTATGAGTATTATTATGATTATTATTTTTATATTTTTCATAGGTCTAGTTACATGAGAGTATGAGTTTATACTTAAGGCTAGTCCGAGGCGCGTTTATCTAATTCACACGCATCGATTTTGAAATGTGGACTGTCAAACACTATCATGAAAGAACCTATAACATCAGACGAAACTTCCAGGAAAGGGTACGAAGGGATCCATTTCCACCGGATACTGAACCGCTTTAGGAAAGCCGCAATATGACATTGTTCAGGAGTGAAACTTTTTTTCAAATAGGATTGAGGAGTGCCATCAAGTCACGAATATTGAGTTATCTAATCTTCTAACGAGTTTAAATGTCCATTGCAGTATTTTCAGTCGATATGACCTGTCCTTAAGCTAGGGAGCGGTCATTATTTACGCCTGTGCCTAGGAGAGGGAAATGGGGGATTTCACTTTTTTTCGGCGAAACAAAAATCGTGTTCCACCATTCGATCATTCTCTTGTTAATATACCCTACCTAGTCTTAGCAAACTGTCCCAAAAGAGTAATATGAGAATTTTTGCACTTTTCCTGCATAGAATAAAATTAGCAATGTGAAGTATTGAAACCATTTGAACTTTTGCATCCTTGAGTAATTTACGATAATTGATGTGAAAACAGATTTTATACTTGGATCAAATACCTGTCAGACTGTGGTATGATAAGATAAATACTATTTTTTTCTATCGGGTCTCAATGGAAGATTTAGGTCAGGGATGTAAAAAAAATCAGTGACATGGGGCCTAAAACTTTGCAAAATGCAAAATAGAAATAATTTTTGGTTATCGTCAGCCTGTTTCCAATGGCATAAACACTATGACATTTAAAGGCAATTCAAAGATTTCGAAATAGTATTTTTTGTGTATCAATTAAAAATATAAACTAAAATATAACTAAGATATAGGCACCTAAATTACTCAATTCCAAATTTGAGATCAAAGGACATGAATTCTGTCGTTTTGATAGTATAGTGTGTCCCCCAAAAAACGCAACACGTCGGCGCAATATAAGTTTTGAACAAAATCACATGACTACTTATTTCTTTTTGAGAGGTAAGGACCAGGACTGCTAGCAATGTGGTCCGCAAAAGTTCATAAAGGTAGATTCAATACTTTTAAAGATATACCCAAGAATCAAGACTTGCATGACCCATTTATACCAAATTGATGGCGCCTAGTAACTACAAATGCGGCACTACTTTTGGCGTGCAGAACCACCAATATGAAATCACAAGCTCAACAACATTTCCTCTTTTAAATGACAGGTGCGGCAACACATATTAAAATATATAGCTTCATTGGTTAATAACAGCCAATAAAGTTTTTTAACACACTTAAAGAGGGAATTTGGCATGTATGATCAACAAACATATATTGTCCAAATTAAGCAGCATTGGATTAGAGCTAATGTATCATATTTTGTGACAGCACACAAAGTGGAAAGACAGAATGAATAATAGTGATATTGTTATTAGTCAGGTGCTAAAAATGAGGTAGGTATCACCTGGAAGGAAAGGTTATCTCAGTGGTTTTCTAGATCAGAATGTATGAGGAATAAGAATATGTTAGGTAAAAAGGCCCGAAACCCTGGAAGCATCCTAATTATAGGGGGGTTATTGCCGGGGGTCAAAAAAATTACGAAAATCATATATTATGGTTACATATGAAGACAAAAAATAATCTGATCTGTAATGACCTAAGAATTAAGCTTATTCAGGTATTTAAGTTATTAATGTGACTTGATTTGTTCGTAATGATCCGAGGGTAAATAAGTTTAGGGGGGTCACTAAATTAATTTATATATAACCCCCCCCCCCAACAAAATGACCCCCCTTATAAGAAAATACAGTGAAAATTGCTTAAATATACAAAAAAAAACACAATTAGAAGTAAAGCAATTTGTTCAATCCAGAAACAGTACATTTAATGCGATAGGAAAGGCATGGGGGAGGGGAGGTATGGTAAGGGTGGCAAATGCAGTAGTATTTTGGGGTGGCAAACCATGGGGGGGGGGGGGTGCACTTCAATATGACGACTTATATGTGCCTATACCAGATCTTACGAAAATAGCTTTCAGTGTGGAAGGAATTATTCATGTCTGGTTTTCTAGATCAGATTGGATGAGAGAAATAAGAATGTGTTAGGTAAAAGCTCTGAATTCCTGAATGCACCCCCCAAATGGGGATTATTCGGGATGGAGGGGGGGTGGGGCACAAAAAAATACTATCTGGTACATATGAAGACAAATAAAATATACTGACCGTACGGTTGGTGGTGACCATAAGAATTAGCATATTCGGGTATTTGAGTATAATGTACTGATCTGTAGTAATTAAACAAGGGTAAGAAGTGTGTAGGTGTCAATAAATCCCAACCAATATTAGAAATACTCTGAAAATCCTGAAAATAAAAAGCCTACCCAGTTAGGAAGTACGTAATTTGTTCAATTCCTGAACAGTAGTTTCAGATGATCGTTTATAGGTCATATGTGGAGGTCTGGTGAGGTAGGCAAGAGGGTTATAAAATACATGTTTTTGGGGTGGGTTTGGCAACCCATGGAGGGGGGGACTTGAATATAAATTTGTACCAGGTGGTACGAAAATAGTCTTTTCAGGGTGCTGGATTTTTCATGGATATTAAAAGGGCATTGAATTTATGTTGATATTGTGAGAGAAAAGGGAGTCATTGGTGGTAGATTGAAGCGATGGGGGGGGGGGGGGGGGGGGTTATTGGGTGTCAGTTTGTTGATGTCAAAATGTGGTTCAAAGAGAGGGCACATTTCGATTTCTATACACGATAATTGTCATTTTTTATATGTAAAGCGCTTGACCTTAATGTGATGTAAAAGCGCTGTATCAAACCGTGGTATTGGTAAAAGGGACCACTAACCTCTTTACCTCATGAACCAGACCTTATATATAATCCGTGCCGAAGTAAATAGTTTTGATTATCACATATATGTAATACTACTTTTGTCCATGATTTAAAAAAAATTACATAAAAACCCAACAGTAGTAGTTGTGTTTAAGTAATTTTCCGATTAATTTTTCACTGGCGGGTGCATTTACCCCCCAGCGTATATTCCACTTGCCAGTCATTACTACATCGAGCAGTTAAAATTAAAGGGAAATAATGGCATAAAAAATTACATAATGAAAGGACCCTTACTGAAATCACTTCCAAGATTTGGATGTTTACATTCTGTTAAAAACAGTAAAAACTGGAAGAGTTCCAGGGGGATCGGGGGCAGTTTTTGCGGGCAATTTCTGCGAACAAGCGATGCTGAACATTACTGCCAACATTTACCAAACGAAAAGCATTTTGTCATCAGCTCACCGGACCATTGTAATTGTATTGTGCGAATACCA
>JAMKCH010052753.1:0-80043 GCA_023653785.1 Ophioderma brevispina
GCAATGTATTAAAAAAAACTCTTAGTTAAAGTCTGAAATTGCATTTTTTCCCATTTAGTACAGAGAAATTGCAGAAATAATTTTATTAAATATTTTTCTTAAAGGCACTATCAGTGATTTGTTAAATCAGAAAATCAAAAAAAAATCACCAAAAATCAAATTTTTGCATTTTTGTAACAAGTATAGGTATCCTAACATACCCTGCAAATGATACGTCTAAATGCAACTTAACAAGCACAAAATCGGATATTTTACTAATTACATGTCCGTACGGACACTTGGTACAACGCGTAATTGAACAGGGATTCATATCGTTGAACACTGCTGTTTTCTTCTTTTTCTGTCAATTTTTCAGTTGGACTTATCCTTCACTTTTTAGCTATTCCTGCAAATTTCAAATGTTTTTTTACTTTCAGGCCAAATCACTGATAGTGTCTTTAATGAGATTTAAATAATTTGTGGAAGTTTGCATTCATAATCTATTCATGAAGACCTATCTGGGATCATAAAACAACTTTCAGGCCAAGTTTCAACTTTTTGATGAGGTAAAAGGTTTTTTTGTGTCCCTCCTCAAGAATTGTGAATGGGGCCAAAAGTCACAGGAGGTCCACAAAGGTCCATGACATTCCACCCACCACGCCCCCTTCTTTCCATCAAGTTTCATCATCGTAGCCCTTACGGAACTTACACACGGCATGCAATATTTAAGGGTTTCAACTTTTGACCAGCCACGGTCCCATAGGTTCACCCGGTCCACCAAGATGTCACCCCAACCCACCCCCTCCTTTCCACCAAGTTACATCATCGTAGCCCTTACGGAACTCATACTTCATGCAGTAGGGGTTGACATTTTGACCAAACACACGACCAGAGTAATCCCTATGTGCCTTCTGCAATTCTTGCAGACGACACATTGTATTAAAACATTTTAAATTTTTGTAAAGTTTCAAAAAATAATATTAAACATACCAAATTTGTTAGTCATTAAATCTACAAAAGAAGACATTTTACAAAACATGTTCGCTTGCTTATTTTTGTAAATGTTTTTATATATATATGTATATATGGTTCAATTTGTTATTAAGTTATCTGCTGTATAAATGTAGTCCAGTAGCACATTCATTTAAGATGAAATTTTCTGCTTGTATGTTTTCTCTTATTTATCTCTTTTGGTGGCATGGTACAAAAAGAGATCCCGGTGGGTGTGAAATGATCACCCTTGGGCATTTCAAACAACTCAACCTGTCTGCCACATAAGGACATCACAAATGAAGAAATTCATGCTTTTATTGTGTCAAAAAGCATGCATTTAAAAATTGTTTTACAAGGATTCAGAAAATGATTAGTTTGCAGCCCAACTGTGATTTGATGATGTGAAATACAAAAAGGAGTTAAAGGTCATTTTTGTGTCACCTGCCTTAAGGCATTTTGTCCACTATTATTGTTGTCTGTTGTTGTTGATGTCTGTTGTTGTCTGTTGTTGTTGATGTGAAAAAGGGTTAACATTTGCCTGTTATATCTGCATACTTAGATGAATTTAAACCAAACTTGAGTCATAGATGCAACATGGGATCCCTCATTTGCTAATGAGGTCAAAGGTCACATATCAAGGTCAAAGGTCGTGTGAGGTCAAGTTGTAAAATAGGCTGAAAATGTAAAATTGACCTAAATTGAAAAGTTGGAAGTTCATTTGGAACCAAACTTGAGTCATAGGTGCAACATTGGATCCCTCATTTGTTGATGCAGTCAAAGGTCACATACCAAGGTTAAAGGTCATATGACACATATCATTACAAACCGCGACGGCAGGCGACACATGCGGTCCGAGGACTGATGTATTTTGAGTTCACAAATGGCAACAATTTACAAATTTATCAAATTTTCATAAAATTATACTTAAATCTTGTATAATAAAATAATCAAAGCATTTAAAAACCTCAGTAATTTACAGAGACAAATGCATGAAAAACAACCCAAAACCACAACAAAAAAATGACAAGGAAAACAAATTATTTCAGGCGCGGATCTAGGGAGGGGGCGCGCGCCTCCCGGTAATTCTGCAAAATCTTGCAAAATCAGCGCATATTGGTCAAGTTTAGCCTTTCAGCCCCCCGGAAATTGTGACGTTTTTGAAATCCTGGATCCGCCCCTGTATTTGGATAATTTTTCAGCCTCTCTTTACCTTTCCCCATGGCAAAGAGGTTCACATTTTGGGGAAAAGGTCTACATGTACTTTTGACATAATCTTCCTGCCTCTAGGCTCCAGAAAAATAAATATCCAGGCTACAGGCCTAACTTTGATGCATGCATGCAGTACCTTTAAAAGTAATGCAACTTTGAGGCAGTAGCAAAACCGCATCATTCAAAACAAACAACCAAAATACTAGAACACGTAAATTGAAACCAACATACTTCCACAAAGAGAAACAAGATAATCAGGGATTTTCCCCTGTGCTTATATAAAAACTGATCATAACAAACATGGCTCTTCTATTCGCCATTTGTGGGGAAGGCCCGCAAACTGGCAGCAATATTAAAGGCTGACTCGGAGATTTCCTGCGGATGACGCCCACGATTTTCTCTAACAAATTGTGTTTTTTGCATAACACAAAATGCTTGTATATATATATGTTATATATGGTTTCAATTTGTTATTAAGTTATCTGCTGTATAATGTATTCCAGTCACACATTCCTTTAAGATGAAATTTTCTGCTTGTATGTTTTCCTATATTTTATCTCTTTTGGTGGCCATGGTTACAAAACGAGATCCGGTGGGTGTGAAATGATCACCCTTGGGCATTTCAACAACTTAACCTGTCTGCCACATAAGGAAGATCACAATAAGAATTCATGCTTTTATTGTGTCAAAAGCATGCATTTAAAAATTGTTTAACAGGATTCCGAAAATGATTAAGTTTGCCAGCCCCAAAGGGTGATTTGATGATGTGAAATACAAAGGAGTGTTAAAGGTCATTTTTGTTGTCCCTGCCTTGACGGCCTTTTGGTCCCACATTATTGTTGTCTGTTGTTGTTTGATGTCCGTTGTTTGTCTGGTTGTGTTTATGTAAAAAGGGTTTAACATTGCCTGTTTAGATCTGCATACTTAGAGTGAATTTTAAAACCAAACCGTGATCCATAGATGCAACTGGGATCCCTCATTTGCTAATGAGTCACAGGTCACATATCAAGGTCAAAGGTCGTGTGAGGTCACATTGTACAAATAGGCCTGAAAATGTAAAATTGACCTAAATGGCAAAGTTGGAAAAGTTTCATTTTGGCACCAAACTTAGTCATAGGTGCAAACATTGGGATCCCTCATTTTGTTGATGCAGTCAAGGTCACATACCAATGTAATGTCATAATGACCACAATAGCATTCACTAACGGCGACGGCAGGCGACACACAAGCGGTCCGAGGAGTCAAGGACTGATGTATTTTGAGTTCACAAATGGCAACCATTTACAAATTTTTCAATTTTAAAGGAAAATTGATATTATGGATTGAAATATAATAACATAATCAAAGCAGTTAAAAACCTCCAAGTAATTTACATAGACAAATGCATGAAAAACAACCCAAACCACACAAAAATGAAAGGAAAACAAATTATTTTCAGGCGCGGATCTAGGAGGGGGCGCGCGCCTCCCGGTAACTTCTGCAAATCTTGCAAAATCAGGCGCATATTGGTCCAAGTTTTGTTATCCTTTCAGCCCCCCTTAATTTGACGTTTTCTGAAAATCCTGGATCCGCCCCTGTATTGGATAATTTTTTCAGCCTCTCTTTACCTTTCCACCAATGGCAAAGAGGTTCACATTTTGGGGAAACGGCTACAGGGTACTTTTGACATAATCTTCCTGCCTCTAGGCTCCAGAAAAATCTAAATATTCAGGTCTACAGCCTAACTTGATGCATGCATGCAGTACCTTTAAAAGTAATGCAACTTGAGGCATTAGCAAACCGTATCATTCAAACAAACAACCAAAATACTAGAAGCCCGTAACTTCGAAACCAAAATATTTCCACAAGAGAAAAAGAATAATCAGGGAAAAGTTTTCCCCTGTGCTATATAAAAACTGATCATAACAAACATGGCTCGTCCTATTCGCCATTTTGTGGGAAGCCCGCAACTGGCAGCATATTAAGGCTGAACTCAGATTTTCCCTGCGGATGACGCCCACTATTTTCTCTAACAAAATTGTTGTTTTTTTGCATAACCCAAAATGCTTGTCCACATACTATTTACTGTGTGAAATAGCTATGGCAAAAAAAAGTTAAAATATTTTCACATACCTTTTGGAAAAAAGGTAGTGCTATGCTTTGTTTTTTTGGGGGGGGGGGTCCCCCTTTTTTGTTTGGGGGGGGCACTTGCAGTCCAATTCTTTTTCTGACAACTAAAAAAAAGCAAAAAATTGGGCTCATCCACGTACTTTCTGTGGGAAAAGGTGACGCCACAGACACAACCAAATTTCCTAGTCATGTGAGTACCTTTGAAGTGACATTAAGTAGCCGCGGAGTACCCACCCGCAGGGGTACCACATCGCGCCTCAAAAGTGGGGGTAACCATCCCCCTAGGTACACACACGCAGTCAGCTTACCACTAGTCACACCATGCCGGGAGTACCTGCATGGGATACTCCCATCAAATGAGCTTTGGATTTTTGTCGTTAATTTTTCAGTATTTAACATTTTGGCACATAGGTTATATGTTTTTTACACAAACTGTCATTTATAGGGGTTTTTAATAAGGTGATGCTCAAGTAAAATAGATGTTACTAAGTTGAAAAAATGACAGGAAGTTGTAAACAACATGATGTTTGGCCTCCCTCTTATGGTCCATGTCTGCCTACTATTCAGCTGGTAGGAGTACCTGGTTGAAGGTACTGCCCCGGTGGAGTTGAGCTTCAGAGGGACTCCCTACTGGTGGTCTACTGGGTACCTGTCAGTCACCTAGCAGGCACATGCAAAGTACACTATAGGATGTTACTGCTAAGTATACATAGCTGCTATCCATCCCAGTGTGTTCGAATACTTCGCAAGTACTTAGTTTGTAGGTACTGCTCATAGTGCATCCGAGGGGACCTTTAAAGTATAGCTAAGAGTACCCCTGGAGAGCCTAAGCTCTGGGTTACACCGTGAGTAGGATCTTGCTGTGTACTTATGGTACGACACTTTTCAACTTTTTATTGGCTTAAATGCTCAAACAATTGTTCCCTTTATAGTCAAGGGGGCGGTTGTCCCTCCTACTTTGGTTCTGTGCCAAAATTGATTTTTTCAGTTTTATAGGCTAAGGACTCCAGAGAAGCACCACCAACTTGTTGTGAAATTGCAGCGTCTTATTTGCCAACCGTGGGGGGCGCAAATGTCAAATCAATGATATTGTTGCAAACCCTTCCAATTGTTCCTCCTCATCATAAGGTCCCTGGATTCAGGAAAAAGGTATAAGTGGTGCCCTATCTGGGATGGATCGTTCCAGGAGATATTAGCAAAAGGTCAAAGGTCAATATTTTTATCACAGGGGTCAAAATGCACAAATTTTGGATGAAAATGGGTCTCAAATTGTGCTTTACATCCCATTCGCAGTGAGAATGGTTTGCCCCATCCAGGATTACTTCTTACCATGGTAACACCCTAATTTGACCTGACTCTGAGTTCAATGGACACAGATTTACATTTGAGTGTTATCATGGTAACGAGAGATCCCAAGTATCATTTGAGACCATTTCATTCAAATCCATGCATTTTTATCCCCTGGCTTGAAAAGCAGAGGGGATATTCAGTAGGACCGCCAACGAGCATCTAGCCGTTAAAAGTCAATTTTTTAAGGTTCGCACTTTGGTGAGCGGCAATGAGCACCGTGGGTACGAGAACTATATTTTTTCGCGTGTTTTTCATTAACACTTGTTAATTGATTAATGATTAACACAAGGAGAGGACCAATTATTACCACACTGCAGAATATTCTTAAATAATGTATATTTTGTTTATAATATACACCTTTTCAATCGGCTTGTCTACAGAGTCGATATAATGCAAATTTAGTCATAGAGCAGCTGTCGAATTCCAGCAGAAAGTTTCCACTGGTTTACATTTTTCAACTACTGCGAATGTGCATATTATCAAAATGAAGGACTCATTTTTAGCATGATTGAGATAAAATTATTGGTATAGATTTCATCTTCTGATGGATTTATCGATGGCAATGAGCGCACTTGTTAGAAAATTCATTTTGAAAACACGTTGTCAAAATGATAGTTAACAGATAGATCAACTCTAAACCTGTAGAGTTGATCTATCGCGTTCTCTAAACATGCCACCACTGTTAGCTCAGTTAGCAAGCGCGCTATTCAAGTAATACGAGTTTACGGGTTCGAAGTCCGGATGGGGCATACTTCTTTTTCAACACCTCTGTGCACAGGCCAGCCCGGAAAAGATTAAAATATTCAATCAAGTATACTCTTATGACTATAATTTTATATTTTCCTGATCTCATTTGGGTGGGCTTGAGTAGTAGGCGGATTTTGTTGTGGGGCTTTTTTTTATCCAAAGCAGGTTACGACACTGTAGACTGAGCACCAGTTTTTCCTCTGTAACATCTGTACGAAATAATCAATCTGCCACATGAATAAGAGTTGATGTGTATAGCTATGTCATTTTTCTGTCATCAGTCTTACACAAAGGTTTACACATTTACCATCAACTGTCGTAACCTCATTCAGTCATATTACTACTTTTTTCATATCTTTTAGAGTGCATTTCTTTTTGTAACACGATTCAGTTTCCATTAAATTATATAACAACTTAACCATCTATTTTTTTCCTTCTGAAAGTTTCCAAGAGACACAAATAAATACTCGTTTTTCTTTCTAAGCGTAACAAAATTTCTGCAAGGAGGTTCCTTCTAACTTGCGTCATGCTTGCGTGTCATTTGTCACGCATGCAAACACCTTTCAGATCGAAAACAACAACATGCGAATGGCCGTCTTAAAAGGCCATAATTCCACGATTTTTTCAGACAAACTTATGCACATCAAGATCTAATTCTGTAGCATTTTTCGTTGATGGCGAATTTTCCATGGGCCTAATATGTTCTTTGTTTACTTCGGTCGTGACCCTGACTTTCGCCCATTTTTGTACGTATTTTCGGCGTGTTTAGCTTTAATTTTCTCGCACGATGCACATATTTCGACCAATTTCTACTGGAAATCAAGTTTAGTATCTTATATGGTGGTAAGTTACATAATTGAGGAACCGAAAATTTAATTCATTTCGATATTAAATTTTTTCTTAGAGTACTGCATTCTCAAATCTGAGCGCTTGGATTAAAATCTTTGTGACGTCATATCGGGTGTCACGTGTCCTGTAAAAAATACCGGAAGTATAGCCACTGGCGTTCCTACTGTAAAAGTGCAAGGTTGTGCAGGTCTGTCAAGTATTTAATTGTATGATATTTGTGGGGTTTTTCCATTTTGTTTAGGTTTTGGTTAGGTTTTCGTTTTTTTTGTCTCCTTCGAAAAGTCCGAAGGCCGATTTAAACGCAGACTTGGGGTTAAGGTACAAGGGGTTCCTTCATATGGTGTTGAGGTTGTCAAAGGCTGCCATCTTGCCAGGGCTAGGGGGATGACGCAAGTTTACTTGCAGGTAGTTTTTACCCTTGTACGCCAAAAAGTTCACCTTTGAAAACCTTTTTTTGCTAATACCTACTGAACCATCCATCCCAGATAGGGCAAACTGTACCTTTATCCTAAATCCTTATGACAAGGAACACAATGATGAGTTTTTTAGCATACATATCATCAATTTGACCCCTGTACAAACTTTAAGGCCCCCTCATGTGGAAATACGACACTGGCAATTCCCAACAAGTTGGAAGTGAGTCATGTGATGGCCTAATGTTGACAAAGATTTTCCATACCTGTGTCCTAAAATCTAAATTACTGATTTTTTTCCTTTGTAAAGCCTTTCCTCAAAAATATCCCCATCTGAAAGGATTAAGCTGATATGTTTCTTTGGACATAAATTGTGAATTTTCTTAATTCGTATAGGACCAAATACTAATTCAGCCTCTGTTTTACATTGAATATTAGCAAATCAAAATCACTTTTTTCTCTCTTTTAAGACATTTCTGTAGCAATACAAGTAAGAAATCTATTTGCGTGTTTAATTATATCAATTACTATTATGACACAATCTGTTGGGTGCCTCAAAATCTCTTGTTGCACCTTTAAAGCAAAAAAACTGAAAATAAATGAAACCTGACAACCACCCCTAACTATTATGTAGAAAATCACACTTTGTCACTAAGATTTTGGATATTTATATGTACTATAAAGGGGCACATGTGGTGCAGTGGATCATCAAACTGCCTCATACGCATAAGTTGTGGGGTTCGGCCCGCGCTGTCGCCAATTGTTTGTGCACTGTGGGCAAGGCCCTCTTTACCCCTCGCTTGCTTCTCTCCACCCAGGAGTATAAATGGGTACCGCATATGCTGGGAAGGCCAAAACAGATTCGCTGTGGGTGCGGGAAGGATTGCGAACCCCCCACACAACATTTATAGTTTGGATCTGGCCCAAACGCCAATGACAGAGAGAATGGACACTCCGTGTGCGGACGCACCATTTGCATTTGGCTAGTACTTCTATTCTACACCTAAAGGTTTACTGCACTCAAACAAAAGGTCTTCTTCTCTTCTTGCGTATTAGGCAGCAGCTAAGTATGTTTTAAGTGTTGGAGCCAACTTACTGTTGGTTGGTTGGGGTTAGAAAAATTTATGGTCCCCGCGGACTAAAGGTAGCGCAACTCATTGAGAATGTTGATCGCAGTCTTGTGATGAGAGCCACATTGGCAGGCTGGTCGATGGTCGCAGCGCCCCCATCGGTGCATATTGCTGTTGAAGCTACCAACTCCTGTGCGAATCCGGTTTAACGGCGACCCATTCCTTGCGTGGGGGATTCACTGCCAGGTGGTAGTTCTGTCTTAGGGTGATAGAGAATTACGGTCTGGTCTTGGAGTTATCTAGCAGGCAAGATTTCCATGTCTGTAAGATGTTGAATGGGGAACTGGAGAGCTTAGCGGGGCGTGTCCAGCATAAAGGTCGGGCCGAGAGCGATCTCTGTCTACCGAGTTGGTGTGATTCTTTTACGGTGTTTATGCACAGTGCTTTTTGTCCCGCAGGGCCTTATTCACTAGTTTTGTGCGTGTTGGTGTTCCTCTCCGAAGTGCTGCAGTGCCATGCACTGAAAGCACTGGTAGGAATCCAGATGGAGTAGGACGGAGGCAGCCAGTTGATGGTTCTCAAGGTCTCGTTGAGTACAGTAATCCAGCTTCTTGTGTGAGAGCTGTTGCACCATGCTGGGCGCATATTCAGCAGTCCCCTGTAGACCAAGCCAAGGCAGTGGTGGGCGAGGGTCCGTTGGGCTGGCACCCCATTTAAGATCCAGCAAGTTGGCACAGGAGTTATTCCTCGAAGATACTGGCGCATACCGTACTCGAGGTGCTGCCGTGTATGTAAGCTTCCGTCCAATGCTTGATCCCAGGGTAATTGGGTAGTATTGTATGGCAGAGGCGCTCTATTGAGGTTGATTTGAAGCCGGTAATGAGCCTCTTTGGTGTTGAGGTGGAAGGCAGTATAGGTGGTCTTGGCTTCGCTCCAGCTTCAGTCTCCGCTTCAATTCAGATATGCTGCAATTAGGGCCCATATCGTAGTAAGTGTGCTTTCTCTTCTGTCCAGTTGCTGTCCGAGTGGAGGGGGCAAGATCGTCGCGTAGCCATATTGTCTATATGTTGTTTGAGGTAATTCGCTGATTATACAAGTTGAACAGCAATAGAGCCATTACAGATCCTTGTGGTACTCCGTTTCTCAGACAATGCAGACGACTGCTCTGTCCATCACGGTCTTGAGAATCAAGCTCGGTTTGTAAGCATGTACATAGGCATTGTACACGGTGAGGGAAAGATCCGGGATGTCCTGAGAAGCTTGAGTGTCAGGCCTGGGCCACACGGTGTCGTAATGCTTCAGTAGGTCCACCAAGATGACGCCTTACGACCAACTCCTGCCAAATAGGTCTGAATACAACACCTCAGACGGTGGGATTTAGCATTTTAGGTGACTACCTAGCTTTTTGCTTTCAGTTGATTTAAGTTTTAATTAAACAACACAAACAATTATATATTAAATCTCCAAGTCCCCTTTATGGTACATTTAACAGTTCTCTCTTTGGTGAAAACCCACTGACCCTCAAAGAAAGAATCATGGTATTTATAATACCCAAATAAGGATTCGGCGTCATATTTTAAAGCAACTCTATTTTTATTGTTTACTCAAATGCAATCCTCTAAGGGCATTAGACCCATTGGGTAAAATAGTTGTTTTTAAGAATGCAGTACTTGTTCATAACCATTGTTTTGTTTTAGGCAAAAAGTAACTATAGTGATGTATCCTTTGTGTTTGAGCAAATTTTAACAAAATTCTATTGTTTGATTCACATCTGTTGTGCATAATCTTAAAAATGTTGTTATTCAGTGCCTTATTAAAGCATTTCAAAATCCAAAAGGGGATCTGAGATAATTTCTAATAATTGCGCCATATTGTATATACTGCATATCATGACAGCGCTCTGGGTAACTGATATAAATAAGAAATGTAACTCTGGATCTTTTAAAAAGCACTGTACACTCCTTCTGGGCTGCACATCCCCATACCCACAGGGGTTAAATATTAAATGTCCACAAAGTAGTCACAAAACTCATGACTTTAAAAAACATGCCAAAAAAATGTAACATTGTTTAATTATCTGTTATATATAGAATGTTAACGGTGCATTTTTTTGATCCTATCACTTTAAATTTTGGTCATGTTCACAGCTTCCCCGCAAGTAAAGGTTATTTCAAATTTTTCAGTTGATTCGACGGTAACCATTTTGATGTTTGGGCAATTTTTCATATCACGCTGCCCCATAGGCATTTTGGACTTTCTTTCCATTTACGTATAGAAAAAAAAAGAGTCAAGTTTCTTTTTGAAGAGTAGATTGAATTTTATTGAATAATAATATAAGCTTTTCTTGAGAGATATCTAGTGATTCCTTCCTCGGGTAAAGCCAGAATTAGTGTTCAAATCTTAAACAATCTCTGTAATTACACACAAAGCACAAAAAAATGCCAACAAAAGCGTGTCGCCTTATTTTCATGTTGACCTCTATTTAGCAGCGCACCTGATCGGTCAGTACATGTCACATGACCATGTATAAACAATTGTTTATGCATGGGCCACTGTGACGAACACTGAAAGTGCTAACAAATCATGCACTTTAGGCTATTCATTTTTGTCAGTAGTAAGTTTACACTTTGGTTCATCACCATAGGCATGAATTATTCGGCTTTTGTTTCAGCGTGTGAAAGTAATTCCGTTTTACGCATGCAACTTTTGTCAGAAGCGTTGCCGCGCGTTCATCACTCACTGCGTCTCTGCTTGTTCATCAATAACTGCGTCGTGCTGCAGTAGTTGTTGCCTGCAGTGCGCCACATTATTCTATATACATTTGCAGTGTGAAGAGTCGTACCTATTTGGTAACGAACAAAGTATCGCAGAAAGTATGGTAAACATGAACTGAGTTTCATTCATAGGATTGTGGGGGTATGAATGTTGTTTACATGTTTTACATGTACTGCAGGTTTTGAATGTACTGCAGGTTTTGAATATGGCTGAAAGCACAAATAAACTATAATGAATTGAAAAAAAAATTGATACTTGCCGACTTGTTTCTTAATATTGTCTGTTCCAAATATTTTCCTTTTGTTTTTGAGTAGAACAGCTGATGGCAATGATTAAATTTTATTTGCTCTTAATATTATAAAAATAATATTAAAGGTCTATGGTCCGATCGCTAATAGCCTCGTCCCCAGATTTTACCGGAAGTGGTCAACATTTTGGTTTCAGAAGAAAGGTTCTCATTTGTTCTGTGAAATCTTAGGGCTAAAGGATGTTTGGTTTGGATATTATAGGTGAAAATGTTCCCCATTTTGGTCAGTCAATATTTTACAAAGTACTCAATGGGGATTACAAATTTTTAGCTTTCGCATCAGAACAGGCTGAAATATTGGCACAAAACTTTACAGATGGGGTTTTGGGGTGATAACCATTTTATTAAAGGCACTATCGGTGATTTGCTAAAGCAGAAAATCGAAAAAAAATCATCAAAAATCAGACTATTGCTCTACATACCCTACAAGTGATAGGACCAAAAGAAGCCTAATAAGGACAAAATCGGATATTTTAGTCATAACTGTCCATATGGACACTTACTACAACACGTAATGAATGGGATTCTTTGAATATTGCTGTTTTCTTAAATTTATATTTTTAATTTGGAAAAAAATAACAGACTTTTTCTTCACTTTTAAGCTATTCCTGCTATTTTGACTTTCGGGTTGATCACTGATACTGTCTTTAAAGGTGCAACGAGAGATTTTGAGGCACCAAAATTTTTTGTGTCATAATAGTAATTTTATATAGACTAGACACTCAAAAGCTTTCTTACCTTGTATTTGGCTACAGAAATGTCTTAAAAGAGAGAAAAAGGGTGATTATGAATTGCTTATATTTCAATATAAAACATAGGCTGAATTTCGTATTTGCTCCTATACGAAATTAAAAATTTCACAAATTTTTGTACCAAAGCAGCATTTCTCAGCTTAATCCTTTCAGATGGGGATGTTTTTTGATGGAAAGCTTTACATCAGTGCAAAAATCAGTACTTTCAATTTTTTAGGGACACCTGATATGTGAAATCTCTTGTTGCACCTTTAAGATAAAGACTGTATGTACTTAAATTGGGTCATTCTCCCTTTAAACAGCAACAGAATATGCAGGTTTGATCAATCCGTGATTAAAAGAATTTTACATTCCAAGTACCAGTTCAACACTTGCACATGGCATCTGCCTAATGCAAGGTTTTCTACAATTTCAAAAATGTAGGCAAGTTTCAGGACACCCCTTTTCAATGCGTGCAAGTTTCAGGACGCCCCTTTTCAATGCGTGCAAGTTTCAGGACGCCCCTTTTCAATGCGTGCAAGTTTCAGGACGCCCCTTTTCAATGCGTGCAAGTTTCAGGACGCCCCTTTTCAATGCGTGGACAGTTTCAGGACACCCCTTTTCAATCGGGGCAACAGTTTCAGCACCCTTTCAATCGGGGCTTAAGGTGTTCAGGGCACCCCTTTTCGATCGGGGCGGGACAACAGTGTCAGGGCAACCCTTTTCGATCGGGGAGGCAACAGTTTTCAGGGCACCCCTTTTCGATCGGAGCAACAGTTTTCAGGGACCCCTTTCAATCGGGGAAACAGTTTCAGGCACCCCTTTTCAATCGGGGCAACAGTTTCAGGGCACCCCTTTTCAATCGGGGAACAGTTTCAGGGCACCCCTATCAACAGGGCAACAGTTTCAGGGCACCCCTTTTCAATCAGGGCACCATTTTCAATCAGGAACCCTTTTGCAATCAGGGCAACCCTTTCAATAAGGCAACAGATTCAGGGCACCCCTTTTCAATCAGGGGAACAGTTCAGGACACCCCTTTTCAATGAGGCAAGAGTTTCAGACACCCCTTTTCATCGGCAACCAGTTTCAGGGCAAACAGCTTTCAGGGCACCCCTTTCTATCGGCAACAAGTTTGAGGGCAACAGTTCAGCACACCCCCTTTTCAATGATGGGCAAGTTCAGGGACACCTATCTTTTCAATCAGCGGCAACAGTTTCAGGGCACCCCTTTTCAATGATGGGCAAACAGTTCAGGGCACCCCCCCTTTTCAATCCGGCAACAGTTTCAGGGCACCCTTTTCACATAAGGGAAACAGTTCAGGGCCCCCTTTTCAATCCGGGCAACAGTTTCAGGGCAACCCTTTTCAATCAGGGCAACCCTTTTCAATCAGGGCAACCCTTTTCAATCAGGGCAACAAGGTTGGGACCCCCATTTCAAATCAGGGCAACCAGTTTCAGGGACCCTTTCAATCAGAGCAACGTTTCAGTGGGCCGGAACCCCTTTCAATCAGGGCCAACAGTTTTCAGGGCAACAGTTTCAGGGCAACCCTTTTCAATCAGGGCAACAGTTCAATGGCACCCTTTCAATAGGGCAAAAGTCAGGCACACTGTTCAATCACCGGGCAACAGTTTCAGGGCAACCCTTTTCAATCAGGGCAACAGTTTCAGGGCAACCCTTTTCAATCAGGGCAACCCTTTTCAATCAGGGCAACAATTTCAGGGCAAGTTCAGGCAACAGTTCAGGGCAACAGTTTCAGGGCAACAGTTTGAGGGCAACAAGTTTCAGGGCAACAGTTTGAGGGCAACAGTTTCAGGGCAACAGTTTCAGGGCAACAGTTTCAGGGCACCCCTTTTCATCGGCAACAGTTTGAGGCAACAGTTTCAGGGAAACAGTTTCAGGCACCTTTCAATGCAGCTACAGTTTCAGGGCAACCCTTTTCAATGCAGGCACAGTTTTCAGGGCAACCCTTTTTCAATGGGGGGCAGCACATTTCAGGGCAACCCTTTTCAATGCAGCAACAGTTCCAGGCACCCACTTTTCATCAATTCATGCAACAGTTTCAGGGCAACTGTGGGAGAAAAATATAGAATTAGGACAATAAATGCGGTTAAGAGGACATCTTCCCGGGTGGTGGTAAGTAAGGGGGATGGAGGAGGAGGAAGGGTGAGGCGCTGGGGGGGGGCGGTGAGAACAAAAAATAGGGGCAGGGGCAGGAAAGGAGAGGGACGGGGTGGATGGGAAGCAGGCTGGAGTCGAAAGCGTAAAGGAAGATGGTGATTAAGACGGGAGAGATGGAGAGGAGGTAAATGTGTAATCAAGGTGAGCGAAGGAAGGGGGGTAGGAGAGGAGGGGGAAAAATTGTTGAAGGAACAAGGAAAATAGGTCAATTTAAAAGAGCGCGGTCGTTAATGTGGAGGGCCTGGGCACATCCTGTTTCCCTTCAAGGCAACAGTTTCAGGACGACCCTTTCATGCAGGCACAGTTTTTCAGGCACCCTTTTCATGCAGGCAACAGTTGTCAGGGCAACCGTTTGCAATGCAGGCAACAGTTTCAGACACCCCTTTTCAATGGCAGGCAACAGTTTCAGGCAACCCTTTTCAATGCGAGTAAGTTTAAGAAGGGACACAGAGGACATGTAAATTTGTAATATTCAGGTCGCCCATATTGAGGAAAGGGGGTTTCTTTGAACTCTTCTGGACACCCTTCCCCATTCTGCATGCACGGTTTCATCCAACCTGCCTTAGAAATATTCATAGGCAGCGGCTGCATTTGTATCGCGTGCTTTATTCCATTACAGGAATAAAGCCATGATACAGAGTAGATGTTAAGGCCAGGTTTAGTGCAGAAGGCCCCATGTTCTTATTAGTTTTATCACTGCCAAATCTAACACCTGGCACTATTGCAGATGGGGCCTTTTTGCCCTAAACTCTCGATCTATAATTATGCCAAAAATTCCCAAGCCTAGAGAATAAAGAGCTATTCCAAATATTCAAGTTTATTCAAGCCCCTGATCGTATACCATCACTCATTATTCACACATACAATCCTCACTCCATCTTTTTTAAATACTATCATGTAACCATTTATCCTGGTTAACAAAGGCAATGTCATACAGTGGCTGAGTCACACATTTTTTTTTTTAAAAATGTTAAAAATGTGTTAATCTTGTTAATAACATGATACATTTATAATCTTTATAGAAAATTATTAAATTTTCAGTAAAATTCATACTATTTTGGTCTCTGCATTTATAATCTGAAATACATAAAATCAACTATATTGATTTCAAATTCTATTTTCCTTAACCTTGCAAAGGGATACACCAACATTTGAGTTTTGAGCATTAATTAAAGGTTATGTCTGCCTATTTTTTAGCTTCTCATCCCTGGCAAATCGGGGTGCACTCGCACTCATTTTGCCAAGAATCATGGCACAAGCCCCGCAGGAGTGCGTGCCATTATGAGTCTTTTTTAAACTGATCCAAATGCATTGGTTTTGCGAGTGCAAAAGAACGCCAGGCATAAACTCATTCATAAACATCATCAGCACCTATTCAAAATTCTGAATAACAATGGAACCCAACGCCGTATTTTTAAATAGAAATCACGCACACCTGACCATATCAATCCAACATTATGACGCAATCTAAACATCCCATACACTCATTAATATCAGCACCATTCATTGACAATATCCAATCATATTCACCGATTTAAAATTAATGTTTATGAATGTAACCCTCAATGTGATCATTTTAGTGTCTTACTCGTGTAACTGCCATTTTGGTATAAAAACCATTTTGTGTTAATTCACATGGTCTATTTATCTATGTCACTTCAGTTAAGGTTTTTGAGATTCTATGCCATTCATAAAATTTCATCCATCTTTGATGTGAACCCAGCAACACCCTATTGGATTACATTCAATCATGAGATGAGATGTAAACAAAGTAACCCTACCCACTCAAATTTTACTATTTTGGTATCAACACATCCCAAGAATGACACCATAACTTAGAACAATAGACCTACTGATTTTGGAAACGAAACGCCAATTGGTTTACACGCTTTATTACTCATGCGGCACATAACGTGCACAACGGAATAAAGCGTGTAATTAATCCAATGGACGTTTGTTTCAAAACACAGTAAGCCATCACTAGGCACGAGTGACACAAAAAAATAATGAATATAGAAAATAGATTACTGGTATCTAGGATTACTGTATTTTTGCGAAACGGAAACGGCCCATTAGTTACACGATTTATTCCGTTATGCATGACGGAATAAAGCGTTGTAGGAAAAAATGGGTGTTTCATCGTAAAATACAGTAAGCCTGGTATCTATACCCAGTACATGTGCAATAACATTCAGTTCAATAATCCCTACATGCAGTGGGTAGCAAGGGGGGAGAGGGCCCCTCTGAATTTTTTTTTTGAGGGGGCAATCGGGAAAACAAACACGATATTCATGTTAAATCAGCCCTTTTCGGATTCTTTTGCTGGCAACCGGGAATTTCTGCTTGCGATCGGGACAATTTGTTGCCCTATAGGAAAATGCCCCCTCGGAACCACCGGGCTGGCTATGCGCCCGCCAAACATGTAGTTCTAATATTCATTGTCAATAATATCTATACAGTAGGTTGGTATTACACCCAAGTACAATGAACTACCACACGTCTTTAACATGGTCTAAAACCATTGGTTAGTGATCAATTTTTTACACCAAAGTATTATTACCTGCCAAATAGCAGGGGCGGCACCAGGAAAAATCGTAGGGAGGTATAAAATTAACAGATTAATCATAGGTTAAAAAAAAACAAGGCGGTTTCGAACCACAAGGGTCGCCTGGTTGCGCGATCTCTTGCTTTATGATGAAGTTTGGGCAAATGATGATGAGAAAGAAGAACAAAGCACTGGGAACAGTGTATACAAATACTGAGTTTGAAGGAAATCAGGCATAGGTTAGCCAGCCAGAGCAGTATTATATATAAGGGTAACCGAACTGTTATGAAAAATTACATCGCGGGGAGGTGGACCCTAGTTCGTCTGCAATCAAGTTTGTGAATGGGTCGAAGGTGACATGAGGTGACCAAGGTAACATGAGGTCACAAGGTCACATGGGGTCACCAGGTAACATGGGATCACAAGGTCACATGGGAATCAACAAAGGTCACATGGGTTCAGAGAGGTCAAAAAGTCAATAGGGTCACAAAGGTCACATGGGGCACAAAGCGTCACATGGGGCACCAAAGGTCACATGGGTCCACCAACCGGTCACATGGGGTCACCAGGTAAACACGCAGTCACCAGGGTACCCCTCCCCGCCCTGTCCCACCTCCACCTTCCCACCCCACCCCCGACTCACCCCACCCTGCCCCCTCCCTAACACACCACCCCTCCCCTTCGCATCCCGCCCTGACCCTACCCTGGCACACCGATTTGTGAAAGGTGACATTGTCATCAGGTCACTGAGGTCCACCAGTCCGCACGGGTCTCAAGGTCACACATCACCCAGGTCACATGAAGTCACCTGGGTCAAGGGTCACCCCCGTCCCTCTCCGCGCACCCCACCCCGACCACCCAGATGCACACCAACCCCGAACCCTCCCGACTCACCTCACCTCGCCACTTAAACCCCACCCTGACCCCCCCAACATCCCACCCTTCCCCTTCACTGATTCCACACATACGATGTATGGTATAGTAGTTTTACACCTGTAGCAAAGGAATTTTGCATATCCGCTTATACCATTTTAGCGATACAGCAATTATGTATATTTTTTAATTAGCTCATTTGCATGTATTTTTTTTACCTTTTTTGTGTAAACTTTCAAATGTCAAGAAGATGCACACCATAATAGATTTTCGTGCAGTGAAGGAATTTGCATATCCTGTAACCGTTTCAAAAATTAGGCGATTACGCTCATGTTTGCATATCAATTAGCTCATTTGCATATGTAAGTTGCCCAAAATGCCCAACTCTATCAGGAGTCGAGAACTTGTTAACCCGCTTCCTTCCACCATTACATCATTATATGCCCCTTACCTAACTCCAGATAACTTGCACCAAAGCCTTGCTGGGAAAGGGTTGTCATTTTGACCGGCCAAAATAGCAATTAATTATCATGAATATGCAATAATGCAAGCCAAAAGCTCACATATATTTTAGCATCTCACTTTATCACCCTATACCAAGTGTGAAGTAAATCGGGATTAGCGTTAGCAGCCAGCATATCATTTCAAAAAAAGGTTAACCGAAATGTCTGAAAATATGCAAAAATAAGCTAATTAAAAATTCATGAATATGCAAATAATGCGCCAAAAGCTACATAAGATGCGGCAACTCACTTATCATCCTACAAGTTTGAAGTAATCGGGATAGCGTTAAGCCTGCAGAGCATGTAAAAAAGGTTAACAGAGTCATACGGACATATGGACGGACACACAGAAATTGGACTAGTATGTGCTCCATGACATTCATTCAGGGGTGACACAAAAAAAAATTTAAAGAATTTATTGCTTAAAAACACTGTTTTTCTGAATTTGAAAATAGGCAGATACAGCAAAATAGTTATAACACAACAAATTAGAGGTTATTACACCAAATGGTAATAGACAAATGGTGTTAATACAAAGGATAGTGAATCAACAGGGTCCATTATCTTCCTCGAGCCAGTGTTGTCAACATGTTCCTTTTTGTTACCAGCGGATGTTTTGTGCATTTTGACACCGCTTTATATACACGCACCATGGTTACGCCAGTGCTTTAAATCAATGCCAGTGTGTAATGTGCCGAATATGCATACGCACTAGTCACGAATGAGGAAAGTAAAAGAACCTACCTGTTATCCCTACATGGAATGGACAACATGAAGGGCTCTAGAATTATGAATGTGGCCATTGCAATGGAGAACATTTGAAGATTAAACAAAAGAATTGGGTATATACATGTAGAAACCATACCTGATGATATTACACATACATAAACATTGAGGGTTAACATTACACTTTCTTTAAAGATTTTTTTTTATGTATGTGAAATGTACTAAGGATGCGCCATTATATTTCAAGGGGGGGTGGACATTGGGGTTGGGCTGGAATTTTGTTTTTGCAACCAGTGGCGTAAGGTTCTTTGTTGCCATTTAGTGGTAAAGATTTTTTTATTTCAAGTTTAACATACTGTGAGTTGGGGAAGTTTTGGGTTAAATTTGATTTTCTTCCCCGTCACTAGTGGGATTTTTTTTTCAAAAACGTCCATGCCCCCCACGATATCTATAGTACATCCCTTAATGCATGGCAGCAATCATTTGAGTGGGGAAGGCCACGGAATTTAAAGACCATATCAGTGATTTATCCAAAGAATCAAAAATTTGAAATTTGCAGAAGGAATAGCTTTAAAAGTGAAGGCACAGCCTGTAGAATTCTCATACGTTATTTTTCCAACTGGAAGAATTGTCAGAAAAGGGAAGAAAACGGCAAGGTTCAAAGATACGAATCTCATTCAATTACGTGTTGTAGGAAGTGTCCCGAACGGCCCTAAGCATAAAATATCAGTTTTGTCCTTATTAGGGTTCTCTTCTGATCCTATCATTTGTGGGTATGTTAGGATACCTATACTGGTCGCAGACATGCAAAAATCTGATTTTTTGATTATTTTTTCAATTTCTGATTTTTAGAAAATCACTGATTAGGTGCCTTTAACATGTTCTCCCATTCTTGTTTGGATCTCCTAATTTCCAACCATTCCAGCTGAAAGATCCAGGGAATGACACCCTTTTCATTAAATTGGTGACCTCTGATGTAAACAAGCTACATGTATACATGTATGTTAGTTAAGATTGAGGATTAAAATGATTTACTACACAGAGCTAATGGTACAATGTACCTGCATTGAAGTTTAAATGAAATAAAGAAGAGTATATAATTTTAATATTTTGTTAAAAATTGGTATATTTTTTAGGACATCTTGATAGTTGGTGCTGATTCATTAATCTGGGGTTGAAATTGCGAAAAAAAAATCAATATGGCGCAAAAAATCTTCAAATCTTATTTGGCACAAGTACAAGTAAATGAATTTGAAGTATGTAGAGAGGGAACATCTTTCCAGTGAATCTGATTCACTCAACTTTTGGCAAGAACTTCCTGTCCTGTACTGTACATGCATCCATAAGTGTTTATAATGCAGGTAAAACAAAGCAAACCAATTAAGATTTTTTGGAGTGACAAGTCCTTTCTATGAGTAATTTTTACTCAAAAAAGCACCCAATTTGGGGAACGTGAGATGGCACCTTTAGTCAATTACTACAGGGTCGCCCAAATTTCTAGGTGGTTGAACAGTGCACCATTTTGGGATTTTAATTATGAACTTATGGGGACAGCAAATCACCAATTCACATTCTCAGACATTACAAATTTTTTAATTTCAGAAGTAGCTTGTATAATGTTTCTATACATTTTTTTGATAAAATTTACAATTTTGGGACTTATATATCACTACACATTTTTAAACACACGATCCAAAATACAAAGTTTCAAAAATTCTAAAAGTACACAATTGTTGCAATTTAAAAAAAAACAACATTTAAGTACCAAAGTGTAAGGACCTCTACAATTAGTTATCACAATAATGCAAGAATTGCATCAGAATTCACTAATTCAGTCAACTTTTTTGTAAATATCACACAATTCTCTAACAGCCCTACAATTAATAATTGTAAAACCTGCGTGACCTGCACATACAGGTCTACATGTACACCAAAACATACTAAGAAAATTTTAATTGTCATGACCCTTTTCACCCAAGTATTAAATTATGTATAGATAATAACACCTAAATTGGTGGTTTTGAGATGGCTTCCCAAATGACCTGTGGTCAATTTGGGAAAATCATTGACCTACATTAAGACCTAGGGTTTCTATTGTGTACAAAATTGCATTATTTTGAATGTAAAAAAAAAAAAGATCTTTGATCAACTTCAGTCACCAACATGTACAGAGCCAACCAGGTTAAATTTGCCCGATAAATACAGACATTATACATGCACGTGATGCATTTTTTTAAATGAGCCAAGTGCTATGCAGACATTTTTTTAATTACAATTTTGGACCATTTTTTTATGCTTGCAAGCAATTTTTACGTAAAATGTAGGTGGGCATCTTTCTTCAGAGTATCTCCACTGAATCTAATTGCATTGTATTGTCCAAGTAACATTTTTGGTGCTGGCACCAATATATGCCCCGCAGAATGGTTAAAATTATTAAAAACGAAAATGCTGTTAGAGCTGTGGTGAGCTGTGGTATAATGAATATTGCAGTTAGACATACAATACAGCCAGTAGATTTCTAACTGAATGGATTTTGTGATAATTGCATGAATCTCCCCGGATGCATAGGACTCACAATAAAAAGACAATTTTTTTAAAGTACTGAAAACTTTATCTTGATTTAAAGACAATGTTATCTAGTCCAGCTAGAGGTTTGATATTTACAGTAATTCCTCTACGCCAGAAGCATTTCATGGCTGCAAAATTGAGCTGATGGTTCATAAAGATAACTCCCAACTCCCAAGAGTACAGTGTAGGTAGTGTTTTTCCCATAAAGCATTTGTCCCAATACAATTTTTGCACTTCCACGGCGATGGGGTCACACTTGCTGAAATATATATCAGTACCAGTGACAGGATTGGAATTGTGCTTTATTAGGTTTTCATGCAAATTCATCAGAGGGATAATTTCTTAAGACGACTGTTTAATGCTGGGGATTCTACTTCAGTGTAATCCACTATAATCTAATGGTCTTCATTTATCCGTTCCTTACGTCACAATACATGTACTTGCTTTCTTTCATTTTTTCCTGTATACATGAAATTTAGTCATTAAAAAAAAAAAAAACCCACTTTTGGGCAAAATTGATTTGAATAACATCTTCATTTGTTTGTATTCAGGTACATATGAGAGATTTTACGAAGTTAAACCAAACTCCCAAGAACATGAAGCAAAACAACATGTATTTGCTCATTACATAAAAAAAACAGGACAAAACAAAACATGAAAACCAACCAAAACATGAAATAAAACATGAAGACAAAATATTTTAAAAAATGAAACCATTTCTACTATCAAAATCATAACCTGATACTCTGAGTCATTCCATGCAAAAACAGGAGTCCATCATCGCTAAGCTAATTAACTATGCATTTTAGACTTTGCTAATAGACTCTGCTCATTTTTTAAGATGAATCACACACAACACACACAAATGTATTCAATTCAGTCTGGTACAGCCCACCCAACCAAAGTTTTCCGAACCGAGCAAATCTGTCCTTTTGGGGTGAAACAAAACAAGTATTTGTTTACAAGCATACATGTGTATTAGGGCAAAAAAATTATGTTTGTTTGGCGTAACGGAGAAAAAATATCAGGGTTGTCGGTCAGAATTTTTTTTTAATTTTTTAGATCTCAATGTTTTACTCTAAAATGAATACAAAGATGCTACTACTTAATATTTTTTCAATGACATAGCAAAGATATTTTTTCCATCTTTGTTTGGTTAAAAAAATACTTTTTTTAATTGTGGATAAAAAGGGTCGGTCGGCACAATATTTTTTTTATTTTGTGCTAATGCATAAAAACTTTTTGAGTCGCAGGTTTTTTTAAGGGTGGTCGGGATTACGCCAAACCAACAATTTTTTTTTATGCCTTTATCTCAACAAATATAACCTTTGTACTGCACAACTTGGCTATTCACCTATTTTTGAGAAATACAACAATGGTTGATGTCTCTTCATTTCATTCAGTGTGGTAAAAACCCCTCGTGAGGGAGCTATTCAATTTGCCTTTCCGGGTACATGGCCGGACCCTTACAAAACTATTCCTGAGCAGAGTAAGATCAAAACTGGATCGAAAATGTATGGTGAACTGGCTTCCTGTTTTGGCATGGAATGACCCACCTAAGGTTCTTTTCGGAATTTCATATAGGACAACAAGAGTTAGCAATGACTTCTGGTATTGTGATTCATGAGGGCAGAACTTATACACATACACAAATATCACTTCATATGCCCATGTCTACGTTGGACGCCGGGTTTGGCCTTTTTCCATCAAAAACTGGTTTTTTGGCCCACAAAAAATAAACGGTTTAAAACTTAGTTTAATGGGCTAACTGGTTTAAAAATAAAACCGGCAAAATTAGGAAATCTCTGAGGTAGTCATGCAAAGCATTTTAGGTTAAAATAGGAAAGGCCTCTTAACTTAAGATAGTCAACATGCATTGCATTATTTTAATTTGGTTCATCCAAGAAAAAAGATGAAATTTTGTGCAAAAAAAAAAAGACAAAATGGAAAAGTGAAGTGTGACAATTTTTCAAAACAAAGTTCTGTAGCATAACTCATGCCAAATTTTACTCAATCTAAATGAAATGCAAGTTACTTTCTGTCTCTTGCTTCCCCTTTTTTAATCAATTTTTATTTTAACAGATTTAGCCTAAAATTATTCACTTTTTAATTTTCATTTATATTTAGTTTTGAAATTTATTTTATTGCCTACAGACAAATTTAATGTGCATTTCCGGATCCAGCCCTCTGTTTTTAATTTCATTATTCACTAGATATCTTTGAAAAAAGCTTATTCACCAAATTTTGAGTCGGTCAATCTTGCGGTTTTGTGTGTTATGAGCAATTTCTTGTTCCCACGGCTCCCATAGGCCACTATTCTGTAATTTCCTTATCCGTTTACGGACATAAAATACAAATTGGCAAATTTCTACACGCCCTACTTGCAGTAAGATTAGGTACACATGGATTACTAGGCTAACGGTTCAGATGATATAAAAATTCCAACTTTTTTAGGTAAGAAAGTCTGGGGGACGAGGTTTGTGGATCACGAAATGCCCTTTTATTAATACATGTTGAATTTTCCAGTCAGTCATTTTCAACTTTTTTAGAGAATAGACTGCTTTAGGTTCTGCATGAGTAAAGTAATGGTACTATATTTCAAACTGAATAAAAAAGGCATAAGTTTTTTGTGTAATTTCAACCACTTATTTTAGTAATTGGTATTCTGACTTCTACAGAGTTGCCAAAATCCAACAATTTTTTTTTTTAAATTCCAAAGTTTTTTTAGGAACAAAATTGAGGCTTTTGCTAGTTTTTGCAAAAATACTAGGCAGCATTGAGGTTTAAACCAGGCAGTTAACCTCTCAGTTTTACTGGCCTACCCTGCTTTGTAGGCATGGGTTATTCACAAAGCTCCTTCACAGGAAGTGCTGCCCTTTAAAGGTCCATGGACAGCTTTAAACATACTTATAATACCACCAAAAATGGCTTTATTCACAGTATGTAATTGGTATCCATGTAAAATCTGCATGAAGCAGTAGTTGAGAAACTGTATATTTGATAAAATTTGGGCCTAAATAGCATTTTTCAACAAGCGTCAAAGCCATTCCAAAAAACGAAAGTGATTATCGCGCTATGCGCGACCCCTGAAGTGACGTCATAGTAGCAAATAGCGTCCTGGCTCACGCGTGAACCCCATAACATAACCTCTCGTCGCGTGGCCCAGTTTTCTTGCATGTATACGTACACAGTTGACTTCTCGCGGTATGGGTGGTATGTGTTGTATGGCATAATTTTCTTGATTTGGTGCCTTAAAATTACGATAATAATACGTTGTATTGGTGACGGCTGTTTTTTCGTCGTCAAGCAATGTGTCATGAAGTACCGCATGGTGTCGATGTCCTATTGGTCTTGCTGTTATGCACGGCACTGTGCAGCGTGTGACGATGTGTGCGGTTAGCCCAGTGTGAGCTTTGTTTACAACTTGCTACTCTGACGTCATTAACGGGGTCAAATCCAACTCCAGCATCTTGAGACGCGTTCGCGAAAACAGCAGAAGGCCTGTCCGTGGGGTATTTTTGTCCTCGAAATTTAACCTTTTCCATGTATTCCTTTTTAAAATCTTTGTGTGCGATGTGATCAGATACTGTTGAGGTACGAAATGTAAGGAATTAAGAAAAGTCTACTCAGCTGTGTCCATGGACCTTTAAAGGGCATTTCAAAACAGAAAATAATGGAGTAAATACTCGAAATTTACTCCACAATTGTACCAAGCAAAAACACACAAAGGGTGGGAAGAGGATAGCAAATAAAAGATTTTCCTGCCTGTATGGAAACGATAAAGGTAAGACGGGTATTTGGGGGGATTTCCCCTTGTGGTTTCTCACATGGTTCCTTTGACGGAAATAAGTGTGCTACAGGAACAGATATCATTATGGTAGCACAGTGTTTGTATTTGTAGTAATTGGGAGTGTGGTGTTTGGAAAGGATCATTTGGCAAGAGCTTGCACATATACAATAGACAATGAACCTTGCTATTGTCCGCATTCCCTATGCAGATCGAATCTACAAAAATCGGTCAAATCAGGCACGAGTTCTGTGGTCTTTTCTTTCTTAAAACGAGAGTAGTATGTACATGCAGACTTTTTTGAAGCCGATGATTCGATGATTTGGGATGGTTTAAAATTTGCTGGGATTTTTGTAACTTTTGAGACCACGCTTAAATTTCAAAAGTTCCCATCAATTTCAACACTTAACCCTTTGTATTAAAATTTATTTCACAAGAACAAGAGAATAAGGCTTGTTGACATGACCTTCTGACTGTCCTGATTAGCCCTAGCACTAATACCAGTGTCATTGGACTTCCAAAACCACTACCTACCACAAAATACCACGGGAATTTCATGCTTTCTATTTGATCGAGAAACTATCCGTCAACTGGCGCAGTTGACGGATAGAGAGTGTAAATTCGGGCGGGCCTGCGTTGCAGAAAAATTTGACGATGGACTCTGATGTGTAAATTAGTTCTCGCCAGTCGACTGCACTTGCAAAGACTTAAGCTTCCAGATCGGATTAACTTTTTTCACTGAGGATGCTTAAGCAAGGATTAACCAGTCATGTTTGAACATCTACTCTTTGATAATACCACAAAATTCCATAATGGTAGCACAAGGGTGTGGTACATGTATTTTGTGGCATTTGAGAGTTAGGGTTAAGATCAATATTGGAGATTGCAGTATACTTCATGTCCTCCCATTGTTACGGTTTTGGTTTTAACCATGACAATGGGAGGACGATACATTTAAAAATGTTTTTCTGCATTTACAATACTAATGTCCAGTGAACAGACCACACATACCAAATTGACAGACATCTCAACTATGGAACAAGCAGCAAGTGGTGTCAAATCAAGTATGAAATGGGCACATTTTGTAATTATTAGATGTAGAAGTTCTCTTGCTGCTTTCCCCCTCCACGACATTGTATCCACGGGTGTTTAATAATGCACAGCACCAGCACCACTCGATAAGACATTTTTATTTAGTACTGATTTTCTAGGATATAATCTTTAATTTTCTTGGGAAGTGGAAGCCTCTGAATATGATGACGAGGGTACACCTCACGGATAACAAAACGACACAAATGTTGAAGAGGTCTCACTTCTGTAAACCGAGATACCCAGTTTTTCAGTTGGGCAGGGTAAGATTGCAGACCCAACGAATCTCTCATGTAACCATACACACCACTGCGAGATTCTCTCACTGCCATTTCAATGAGTTCCACAATGGATGCATGACCTTCGGAGTCATTGAGACTGAACATGCCATTTCGGTATTCAATTCGTGTGTGTAAAGAACGACCGTGAGAGTTGAAGCTCAAGCTCAAAAGGTACCTTTCGTCCGAGCTGTCGCGCACCAAAAACGACCCATCGGGACGGTTTTTCAGTTTTGCCTCGGCTTCTTCCTGGGTGAGAGGACCCCAGTACCATGGCTGGCGGGGAAGCTTCGCAAGTTCAGCTGCTAGACCACCACCAGGCCGATTTGAATAATCCAGCTTTACAGTCTCGTATTGTCCGCCTGTTTCGGCAGCCTCTATTCCACGCAGGTGTGGAGGGTTGGAGGCATGTCCCATTGTACGATTCTTCTGTCGTGCTGGTGGTCTGGGTGGTAGTTCCAAGTCCTGTGTCTTTGATTCATCATCTATCTGAGAAATTCTCCTCCCTCTCAGTGAAGGTGGTTTAGGTGGAAGTCTCGGAGCTCCAGTTGCTTCACAATGACTCGGTGCATCCTGTTGGAAATTATTACGATCTGCATCATGTGGTGAATCCTTAGGCATATTATTAGACTGACAATTCATACCTAACTCAGTATGATTTGAAGCACTGCTATCATCAGATTTGTTTTTGTCACAATTTTCTTCCACATCCTCTCCATCATGGTTTTTTATGCTCCGCACAGGAGTCACATACTGTTCATGATCCCATTTGGCAGGATATCCGTTTTGATCAGCCGTTGCGTAGCCAGCTTCCCTGTCGCATTTGGCTTCAATGGCCGAGTCCTGTTGTGGGAGATATTTTTCCACTTTACTTCCGGGTTCTTCGTGCGTGTGGGTGTTGTTTGGAGCATCGGATAACACCGCCTCACAACCATCGTTCTGTTCCGTTTTCACATTGTTAGTAGTACGTAGTTTTACCGATTTCCCTTTAAATGGCCATTTACGGGATCTACCAGACGATTCTCTTATTTCCACAGATATATTTTGTCCGTTTGCAACACCACCAACACCGCCTTTCATTGAATCTGTTGTTGCGACATCATCATCGTAATCTTTTTCCTTTTCATCGCGATCTTTCTTGTTACTCTTCCGACTAAAAGGGGACCTCAATCCCCTTTTAATGGTCAATTTCTTGACACTAGACATGAGCAGAGTTAGTGTGCGGATCAATCCGCCTCCAGGAAGACCAAAGACTGTAAAAATCGACAAAATTGTCGAGCCTATTTGAAAACAACACACACACTACAAGCATTGCGATTTTGCGATAGAAAGATGGCTGTTTGTGGTACCGTTTAACATCTCAGCTTTTTTCACATCTTTTAGCTTAATTTGTCAATGGAAAGCGAACACCAGCGAAAATCGATCCCTGCGATCACTCTACACAAGGTTGACATCATATAAATTTATGGAGAGAGGTTTCATTTTTATAGAGACAACTTAGAAGTCCCTGGCACTGACCTCTGTACCCAAGTATGCAAAATAATTATAAATATTTATTTTTGTAGTGGCGTAACCACAAATTTTCGTAGGGAATATAATTTCGGGGACTCACACCGTTCTTTATTTTGCAAAGGTGCTGTAAATGCTATCAATTATACTTTTCCTATATCATTATCAGTGGTGTTGTGCCAGGATTTTGAGGGGGAAGCTCCCCCTCCTCAACCCTCATGCACTGCACTGGTTAAGCCACTGGACAGGTAGCAGACTCAATTGCAAAACTTTTTCTTCTAAATCTTTTTGAAACCATTTCAACTACACACATCCAAGTAGTTGGCTTTTACTTTGCGTAAATTGCGCGTGAGCGCATGTGTGTGGCTCCCGGGGTGGGTACTCTGTACTCTAGGCCTACCCAAAATTGGGTACAGGTGTGCATCCGCCAGGTAAAAAAATAGAACCAAATTGTTACAAAAATATGGACCCATTTATATAGTTGGTTCCGAAAAATGAATCCATCAATATAGTAGCATGGTGGGAAAAATGACCCATTGACTCAGAGGGGTTTTGAATCAATCCAACAAAGCATGCAATGTGCCTATACTGTACTGTACAAAACTTATATCAGTACTTAGGGATAAAAAGTGTCCAAAAGTTTAAGAACCACAGAACATGTCATAATCATGCTAAAAATTCCTTAAGTACTAATGCTTTGTGGGCGAAAATGAGCATAGAAGTCAGGATTTTTATGTGTAAGAATAGGATTTTGTGGGATCACATGACCCTGTTGTGGTGAAATTTCCCAAAACTGGTGCATTGTGGGATTGACTCAATACACCCTCTGCATTGTTATAGTGAGGGGTGAAAATGTGGCCCATATCGGCGGCACATATGTACCTAACCTTTTCCACTGAGTAACCCCCGGGATGTGGCTGCGTGTGTGCTGCGCGGGCCTATGTGTGTGTTCGTGCATGCAAGTGTGTTTAATTTAAAGGGCACTAATTGTTGATATTGGTCAAGATCAAAAAACTAAAAGGACCATTATTAAGTTATAAACATGGTTATGTTTTAGGGTTTAAGATTAGACCTATAACTCTATCTATACCCTGACCCTAAACTCTCTGTTAAACATTAATTCTAAACCATAACAATAAACCATAACCCTATACCCAAACTTGATGCTGCCCTTTTAAGTTTTTATACCAAATATCATACCAACATGGCTAAATAAGTAAAACAATTAAAAAAAATAAACAAAAAACACCACACACACTGCATTTAAAGTGACAGGGGATGATTTTTTGAAGGATACACATTTCTCTAAAATTGCCTTGATCGGTTGTAGACCACCTACCAAGAACGTTTCGATGGTTTATTGGACAACAAGCGCGAAGAAAACCGCAAACCTTGTTTTGAACTGGCCTGGTATCTATCGTCCCTATAAAAACCATGCTTTGAATTTCTGTCGTGCACGACAGAAATTACTAAACCATCATCTCATTACATAAAGACGGCGTATTCGGCTTATTCACTTCAGGTGTGATCTAATGCATTGGTAAGCATTCCAGATATGCACAAAAACCTGGGTTCGAAAAAAAATGAGGGCGCTTCTCTCTGTCTCTTTAAATAACAAAAGTCAAAGACTGATCAATCGTTTTCAACTTTGCTGTGTGGGTTGGTTTAAAAATCTGATCAATCAACAGCTCAGTAATCGGTATCCGGCAGTCAAAGCTGTTGGCAACGTCCCTATGAGAGCAAAAAAATCAGTACTTTAAAGAGACACGAGGACATGTGCCCCATTTTTGTTTAAAATTGGCTTTTTTGACATATTTAGAATGCTCCACTATCAGTGATTTGCTAAATCAGCAAATCGAAAAAATGATCAAAAATCAGATTTTTGCATGTATGTAAGAAGTACAGATATCCTAACATACCCTGCAGATGATAAGACCAGAAGCAACCTAATAAGGACAGAATCAGAGATTTTAGTCATTACTGTCCGAACGGACACTTACTACAACACGTATTTGAATGGAGAATCATATCTTGGAACACTGCCGTTTTCTTCCTTTTCTGTCAATTCTACAGCTTAAAAAGGTAACTAATGAGGATTCTACAGACTTATCTTTCACTTTGAAGCTATTCCTGCAAATTTCAAATATTTTTCAAATCACTGATAGTGTCTTGGGAGGAGATTTTTGTTTGAGGATACAAATTCTCTCAAATTGCACTGGATCAGTTGCAGACTACCTATCGAGAACGTTTCGAAGGTTTATTGGACAAATAAGTACAAAAGAAAACCGCAAACCTTGTTTTGAACTTGCCTGATCATCCCTGTAGAAAACCATGCTTTGATTCTCTGTCGTGCACAACAGAAAATACTAAATCGTCATCTTATACAATAAAACACCAGTCTCAACCGTTGAAACAGAAAAGAACAAACACATAGGCCTTTGTTTTTGATAAAGTGAAATTTCAAGAGATCACCCCTTATAGTCCAGTTATTTTATGATTTGACCCAAAACAAATTGCAAAAGAAACAATTTTGGTGTTAATATACTGTGAAATTGTCTAAAAATAATATATTTAAAGTTTACCACAATCAACCTAGTGGAACATGTTGAAATAAGGGGGCAACATTTGTATACCTTTTTTTAATCCTGGAAAGGTGACGAACACGTTGGCATACTTTTTGACGCGTTTTGTTCCTTTTCACATTTTGACCCTGTATAAACCTTACTCCCTTAAATATATGTTCCACTCCCTTGATTTTGGTAAACTTTTGATATGTTGTTTTTAAAGGTTTTCTCAATATAAGAGAAAATGATTCTTTTGCAATTAGTTTGGGGTTACGGCATCATTTATTCTATTTTGACTGGTCTTACTTCAGGTGAATGTATTCACCTAATAGCCCTGGAGCTAGCACACATTTGTAACACATCTCAAGTACAAAAGGTTTGAGTGATTAAATATGTAGACAGCCTGACAGGAACCCCTGAAACGCGATTCTTAAGTGCCACAAGTGGTGCCTTAAGAGAGGGGGGGGGGGGGGCAAGACAAAGATTGTACAGGGGTCAAATTTTTAAACTGATCCAATCATGTTGAAAAGTATACCATGTTATGTGTCTAACCATAAGGATTCAAAAAAGGTATAGTTTGTAATATGTACAGCCTAAAGTTTCATAGTTATAGGCTAAAACAGCAAAAATCAATAAAAAGTGTCAATTTCAGTTGTACAGGGGTCAAATTTTAAAGTTGGGCCGATTTGGATAAAAAATGGTGCAAATTATTGCTGGAGCTCATAGGATTAAAATAAGGAATAGTTTTGAGTGTCTCACATGCTTGCGTAAGAAAGTAGGGGGGAAATAAGATCAAGCCCCATTGAATGCAATGGACGTTGAACTTCTTTTCCCCCTTCACAGGAAACTAGGCATTTAAGACAGTTAAAACTATTCCTTATTTTAATCATATGAACTCCGCCAATAAGTTGCACCATTTTTTATCCAAATCGGAGCAATTTTAAAATTTGACCCCTGTACAACTGAAATTGACCCTTATTATTGATTTTGCTGTTTTTAGCCTATAACTCTGAAACTTTAGGCTGTACATATTACAAACTATACCTTTTCTGAATCCTTATGGTTAGACACATAACTTGGAGTGCTTTTCAACATGATTGGATCAATTTAAATTGACCCCTGTACAATCTTTGTCTGGGCCCCCTCTCCTTAATGCACCATTTGCAACACTTAAAGATACTGTTACAGCCCCAAGAATTAACAATGATTTATTTCATTTTGAGTAAGATTAAGTCATAAATTAGCACATAAAATATTATAAATTAGTCTAAATAATGTAATACAAAATATACCTGGTTTGTTTTTTTTTTTTTTTTTTTTTACCCCTGTACAACTGAAATTGACCCTTATTATTGATTTTGCTGTTTTTAGCCTATAACTCTGAAACTTTAGGCTGTACATATTACAAACTATACCTTTTCTGAATCCTTATGGTTAGACACATAACTTGGAGTGCTTTTCAACATGATTGGATCAATTTAAATTGACCCCTGTACAATCTTTGTCTGGGCCCCCTCTCCTTAATGCACCATTTGCAACACTTAAAGATACTATCAGTGATTTATCCGACAGAGTGAAAATATTTGAAATTTGCAGGAATATAGTTTAAAAGTGAAGGATAAGTCTGTAGAATTCTCATAAGTTAATTTTTCCACTGAAGAATTAACAGAAAAGGAAGAAAACGGCAGTGTTCAAAGATACGAATCTCCATTCAATTACGTGTTGTAGAAAGTGTCCGTTCGGACAATTATGACTAAAATAACCGATTTTGTCTTTATTAGGCTGCGTTTGGTCGTATCACTTGCAGGGTATGTTAGAATACCAATACTGGTTCCAGACATGCAAAAATCTGATTTTGATGTTTTTTTTTTGTTTATCTGATTTATCAAATCACTGATAGTGCCTTTAAGAATCGCGTTTCAGGGATTCCTGTCAGGCTGGCAACATATTTGATCACTCAAACCTTTTGTACTTGAGATGTGTTACAAATGTGTGTTAGCTCCCGGGTTATTAAAGGGGGATGGCCCGATTTAAGGATATGAAGTTTTCATCTTGATAGATTGGCCTTCAATCCAAAACACCGTCTGTAAAGTTTCGCGCCGATATTTCAATCCGTTTTCATGCGAGAGCTAAAAACGTAATTTTGTAAGCCCCATATAGTCCACGTCCAGGAGCCATCAATCCGTATCTCGCTTAAAAAAGGTTTGACCTTACAGCCTCTGCTCTAAAATATTTGACCCCATACATGCATAGTCTATATGTTGGGGGGTATGAAAAGTGATGTTGGATTAAATAAGCCTCTTGCGAAAAAATAAAAATCCAAGATGGCGTCCAAAATGACCGCTTTTTTACCTAAAAACATGTTTTTATGTATAACTTTGGATTACAACCTCCAAAATAGTGTCGTTTACGTCATTTAAAAGCCAATCAAATTTTCTACAAGATGATACCAATTTAAGTATAATTTAAGGACGCTAAGGGTAGAAAATTAGGTTAAAAACGTGTTTTTTTAGCATTTTTTTGAAAAAAAGACTTCTTTATATTTATATTTTCTTCAATATGGTTAAAACCATTATACCAATGCATTTGATATTTTCCACAAATTTGACCTGATATCATACGCAGATGGCATAAAAATATCAGGAGCATTCGATATACCAAAAGCATGTTATTACGTAACAAAGTTCATAAAGCAGTTATTTGAGATTTAAGCTTTTTAAGTGCACTCTATAAAACCTATACAGAGAATAACTCCTTGAACAAAGCTAGAGATTTGAAAATGATATTACATGACATTGTGCAGTGGTGAATGAATGAATGAATGAATGAATGAATGAATGAATGAATGAATGGATGGATGGAAGGATGGATGGATGGATCCCCAAAACAACCCAAGCGCGCAGAAAACACCTTATGAAAATCCAAAATGCCCAGGCAAACCAGACATGTTGTATTTTGTTCCCTGCATGCTTGGATAATTGGGGGTGGGGGATCCATCCAACATGATCCATCCCACGAAATTTACCTATAAACTGTATAAGAAATATATAGCTGTGCAGTACAAGTGGTCACTAAAAAAGACCAATTCTCAGCCTTTTTGGGGGTACACACACCTAGAAAGCCCCATCTCCAACTTGTGCACGGTTCTGAGCACCTGGCATATAAAATCTTTCACAGCACTTTGATGCTTCCATGTATACAAAAATGCATAGATCACTTTTCCATTAATAAAAAAATGGCCGAAAATTATCCCTTCATATAGTACGACATCCCTCGGCTCAATGCGCCGAGCCGTACAATTATTGCATCAAATGCGTAAAAGCTAACCTGACCCTATTTTAAAGACTGCCATTATGATAAACGACTGGGGAGTTTTTTAAGCAATTATTTTCCCCCCAGTTTGTGATATACATATCAATATATGGAGAAAAAACTATTAAATCTCTGAGTGTATTTTTCAAGTTACACTTATATATGAATTGCTGGGCTAGCCAATTATGAACCTATTGCAGAGTGGGGATTACAATTAACCCTGTCTCTACCAAGGGGGGGGGGGGGGAGTGGGAGGGCATAGTTGAAACTTCCGATCTCGGTGCGCTAAAATGCCAAAAACTTTCGCAAAAAGCTTTTTAGGATAACTCGTTCTCTCATCATTTCGTCATTTTAGCAAAAAACATGTTGAAGGTAGCACCTTCCACGGGGTTAGGGCGCCTCAAAGTCGAAGGGGGGGGGGGATGGTTGCCAACAAGAAATATTTTAGGTGAATTTTTGAAAATATTAGGCCAAGTATGGCTCTAAAAACTCTAGGGTATGTTAAAAAATAGCCAATTGCCATCATTTAGAGCTGAAAACCCCACATGAAAATCCGCTATTCCTACGTTTTTAGGCAAAAATGGATTTTCGCCTATTTTCTGTTGAAAATGCCCAATGTTGCACTCGCGGATTGATGAGTCATTGTGACGCCATAATAGATATGTTGGTATTATAGTGGTATCATGGGGAAAGAGAGGACCTAGCATCCACTGGAATCGAAATCATACGAATTAGGGTGCTTTATTACCAACCCCCTTGGTAAAACCGGGTTACAAAAAAAGGCTTCGTAGACGGGAGTGTTAAAAACAATCAAAAATATATTTTCCATATTGTGACTAAGATGTCACATTGAGTTTTTTTCTCTTATCCACGAAAAAAAAACTCTATCCAAAATGGATTGGACGATCATACAATGAAAAAATAAGTGCTCAAGAGTCTCAATATCATAACCACCAAAGTCTATAGCGCCAATTTTAAAACAAAATAACTTTGTAGACAATAATTCTGTGGAGAAATTTGAATGAAAGTTTCGTAGTTTTGTGAGTCTTTTGCGGATATACGGGGAAGATAAAAGGAGTTTGGAGGAGTGGCGGTAGTATATAGAACAATTGTTTGAAGCAATTATTTTTTATTCTACGCCCAATACAAGCCAAAAAATGCGTCGAACACCAGACCAATATCCAAGGTTGTCAGCATGAAAAACTGTAATTTCAATGCTATTCGTTCCATTCTCTCGGAATGGCAGATGAGTTTGTAATACTAGAACCAGTTTATATTGACTAGAGAATATCCCCCTGCAGCTTTTTAACATTCAAAAATTCAAAATTACCGAAATGATGTCTGTTTATAACAATACCAGATAAACCAGTGTTCCAAAGAAGCCCTTATTAGCAATTGTAATAAAAGAATTACACCAATTATTGAGAATACTGGTTAGCCCAGTATTCACAATATCTTTTAATGGTTCTTTATTTGTAATGGGTGCTTAATATGTTCTATAAAGAACAGCAATTTCCAATTAGAATCGTGAATTATCATAAAACCGTTGCATCCAGGCAATTTTTTTTCACAAACACTTAAAAAATGATCGGCAATCCGGACCATAATTAAACCTCCCTTTGAACATGTTAGGATCACAGTAGTTCTCTAATCGTATCTGAACCCAATCCACAAAACAATTACAAAATACATCCAGCTCCTAACAAATTGCCTGGAGGGTTTGGGAAAAGGATATAACAAGTTTAGAAAAAGCAAAATTTTGATCAAAGTGATCTTACCCAACCGGGCCAGATTTCTCATCTTCCACAGTTGCATGATTTCTGTTATATTCAGCATTCGCCTGTCTATGAAGTTAACATCAACCATAATGTTTCATATCATGGAATTGCATACCTAAATAAAAAATGAATCGTTTGACCAATTCATCTGTCTAATTTTTAAACAATGAACACCATTTGAATTTCTTAAACTGGCTAGCCTATAAATCGTTCTTTTATTTATAGCAATATATGCACAACCAGAAAATACAATGAAACACTGAAATTTATCCAAACACTCCAATGTTTCCTGGTAAAGAGTCATTGTGTACCATCCTAATATATACTGGTGTCATCTGCATACTGACTTAGTGTTAATATCATAATTTTTTAAATCACCACTGATACAAGGAGACGCTTTTATACCTTTATTTTCTTTGATACACGGATTGATTTGCTTAAAGTTATAACATCAAAATAAAATGTCAGGCGAACCAAACCGGCACCTTGACGAAACGTTCAAAATTTGAAGAAATGAGAGGCATGTCCATTATTATAACCCAACTTTCAGCTCCGTTATATATTAATATTAATCCATCTTGAAAAAAGATTTATAAAATCATGATAGCAAAAACAAAATTCTCAGAGATTATCATGGGCATGCACCCGCAGACTTCCAAAATTCCCCATTCGTTAATCGACTTCACATTTTAAACAACATCGCTATCTAGCTCCGGGGGGTTGTTGCACAAAAACGCACCCGAAGGCAATGTCACCACATTATTCATTAATATTGTTTCAATGGATACAAATTGATAAAAAACCGCTCGCAGTAAGAATATCCTTCGTTCTGAATTTCATCACAATCAACAAATTCATTTTCGAATAAGTTTTGCTCAGGAGTGTTTTTTTTTTAAATTAGAAAATACCTACTACTCTTTTCCCGTTTTTCAACCCACTGAGCATTGGCACGTATAAAAAAGCATGTCGGTTTTTTATCAAAAATACATTCAAGAAACTTTCTCTTGCAGATAGATAGGAAGTTTAACTTATTTGGAAAACTTTTGCACTGATATAAGGATTTATTTCCTTTACCAGTACTTAAATGACCTGTTATTCAGTAATCATTTCTTCCTAATTAAATCATCTTTCCAGGAAATATTTGGATCATTTCAATGGCACTCCTGAACTGTTTTACCAATAATATTCTGAATCTGATTAGCATATACTATCCTTAAGAGATTGATTTTAATTTCCAAAGCCTGGGCCTCATGAGTGTGTGACTAATTTTTGTCTTTAACTATTCTAAGGCAGTCAGTTACAAGCATATTATCGGTATACTACGCGCTTTTAGACTTGTGTAGTATGTGTGTGTCAGAACATGTGGTTTGAAGTTTTGAACCTGTGAAAGAATGACAATAATTATAACTGGGGGTAACCTGTACAGCAGTTGGGTAACCATCCGAGTTACAAGGGTTTCCGGTGGTGACACCTATACCATGGTATAAAGCGAGACAGAAAGAATGAAATGGTACCCTATCCGAGACCAGATCTGTTCAACATGGCCACCATCCGAGGACCCAGGGCCAGCCATAAAATTACCAATGGAATTTTAACTAGGAGTTTTACACTTTTGACCTCCATTTGAGCTATTTTATTGGACTTATTTATTTTCCTGTTTTGAGCATGAAATCCAATACACAAAAATAATCATTCAGTTCAAATCAATTCAGATCAATCAAAATTCTGCCTATTATTCCTGTTTATTAGGAATATAAAACAGCAAAACATGGCTAATCCAGGATTGCTATCACAGGCTTAAAGAAATTGAGTCAAAAAAAACTTGTAAATCCACAAGATTGACTCTTAGTTATTATTTATCCAACAACCGGAAGACTTACACAGAGCCAATGTGTAACTGAATGAAAGTAAATAGGTTAATTTGTGTACTGGTATCACGTGCAAACGTTTACCATAGCCTCTCGAAAAGGGGTTGTTGGGAAACCGTAAGGAAATAAACAACGTTTATAATTTTCCAATTCAATTAAAGAAGTTTTATTCAGCATCTTCGTTCAGGCAATTATATTACAAAGATAAAATAAAATTGTAGGACATGATCTCTCAAGCAAAATATATTAGCAACAAACCGTACATTGGGGTAGATTCGGCTGTCAAACCTTCGTCTTTGTATGCGCTTTGAAATCAGAAACAATTGCTATTTTAGCACAACGGTAATCAGCCAGGCATTTGGAAGGTTTCTTTCTCTTTTTAGGGTTTGTGATGTCATGTAGAGCAAGGTTCATGTACTTATTAGGCATGTTAGGTATCAAGGAACCTCTAACAATGTATTACCAAAATTTCCAAACAGATGGCTTCATTAGTAATAATAATAAAAAAAGTAAAAAAAAACTCTATGATTAATTTTAATTTACATAAAAAAATATTATACAAAATACTCTCAGTAATCATTTGCATTAAAGTTAAAGAACCTGATATCACACTGTAATATATGCTTAAGATTTTGCTTTTAAAATGTTGGAATTAATGTATCAGATATAAATAAGCATTGCATTGTATTTCAAAATGACACCTACGTACACTGTTAAAAATGTTCAGTAAAATAACGTCGTTTTGACTGGCAGCTGGTACTCACAACAGTTAAAACGACTTTTTTTAGTTTTTTGCCCGTTCGAGTCCCTTTTTACAGTTATTTTTTTGCACGTTTCGAGTCCGGGCTGACAGTCAAAACAAAGTTTTTTAAGAACATTTTTAATAGTGTATAATGTGTACTTTCAAGTGATGGATTTTGGTCATGAGTTTTCTGCATGATCAAACAATTTTAGCAAAAGTGCGCAGTAAACCAACTTCTCTGTGTAACTGATTGATGACCTTCGTTACAGAATAACTTTGTTTCTGAATAAGGTACATAACTGTAATTTTGATATAACTAACGTGTGTTATTAGGTCATATTTGTAGAAAAAATTGGCTTAATTAATGATTTAGTTCTGGAAATATCAATGGAACATTAGATACGAATATTTCATTTTTTGGTTAAAAATGCCAAAAAAAATGTGATTTTTCCTCAAATTTGCAACTTAAATAATCCTTAAACTCACAAATTTTGATATCAGCGTGTAGATAAATCTAATTCTCTTTCAGATGATACAAATTGCGTTCCAGTTGAAGATCGCAATCAAAGGTTACGGCTAAAATCGGTTCGTTAGTCAAATCGGCGGCCATTTTGGACGCCATCTTGGATTTCTATTTTTTCGCAATCGTTAAAAATAATCCAACATCAGTTTTCTGATGCCCAAGATGTTCCCCAACTTGAATCTAGTCACCAAAATTTTAGAGCAGCCCGGGCAAAATATTTCAGTTTCAAGATCGTTGGCTCCCTAACTAATAAGGTACTGTGTAAAATTAATATTGGTCGACCAAAATGGGGCACATTTTTGCTCATAACTTCCAAACCAAACATCCTTTGGCTCTAATATTTCACAGGGTAAATGACAAAAATAGTAGCTTTCTTATGATACCAAAAATGTTGACCACTTCCGGTAAAATCTGGGGCTTCTGGGGACGAGGCTATTAGCGATCGGGCCATGGACCTTTAAGGTGAAGGTGAAAAAAATTTAGAGCACTTTTTTTCTGGAAATGTCCTCTTTAACAATACATTAAATCATACAAGAAGTGAATAAGCTTTATGTATAATAAAAGGATGATTGGTATTTTCTGTTGTGCACAATAGAGAACCCAAGCATGCTTCAGGAGTGATCATAGAACGGTACAGACAAGATCAAACTGTTTTTTTTTATTTCCTTGGGATTCTTCAATAAAACTTCCAAACATTTTTGGTAGGTGCTCTACAACCAATCAAGTACAACATTTTGGAAAATCTTGTTTCCCTTGTATGTGTTTTTATTGTCGTGAAAATTTTATATTGACAGACTTGCTTCTAATTTAAATATGCAAAATACATGGGCTCTTTTGAAAGCAAAATATACCGTGGCTTATAGCATTTTATCCAATAAAAATGAATATCGATAATTCAATCAAGAAATGCTCAATAAACTGCATAGGGCTTTCTGATAAAGCGAAACGAAGGGATGTTTTGAATTATCTACAAAAGAAAAGCTTTTCAATTTATTGCCTTCCAAGACGTACATTGGGATCAAAAATGGGGGAAAAAATGATAAGGGCGAGTGGGGCATGCAGCCTTCACAGCTGGTTATACAATCATTCCAGAAGGGTAGCTGTTTTGATTAAAAAAGAATTGTTGATTTCAAAATGAAAAAATATAGAGGGGATATGATGGGAAACTGGATTGTACTTGATATATGTGCAGTTGTCTAACGATATTACACTAGGTTGTCTTTATGAGTCCAAATGAAGACCGACCAGATTTCGATACCCATATTAAAAAATACTGAATTCAAAAATTTGATAACCCCCACTGTATTATATGCGGAGATTTCAATTGGTGCAAGATCAAAATTTGGAGAACTTTAAAGGTGCAACGAGCAAGATTTCGAATAACAGGTGTTCCAAAAAAAATGTGAAAAATCTGATTTTGGCACTGGTGTAAAGCTTTATATCAAAAATATCCCCATCTGTAAGGATTAAGCTGAGAACTGTTTCTTTGGTACAAAAATTATGGAATTTCTAATTTCGTATAGGAGCAAATACGAAATTCAGCCTATGTTTGTATTGAAATATAAGCATACACAAATCACCTTTTGCTATCATTTTAAGTTATTTATTTAGCCAAATAAAAGGTAGGGAATGTATTGAGCAACTAATCTATATGAAATCATTACATATCACAGAAAATATGGATCACTTGAAATCTCTCGTTGCACCTTTAATTATTTAAACACGAATAATTCTAAAACTAAAGAAAGAGTTTTGAGTATGAAAGAAGAAATTAATCTTTGCGACCCCTGGAGAGTTTTAAATCCAAACACTAAAAGATTTACCTGGCGTAAAAAGTAATCCAGTAAAACAAGCTAGGTTAGATTTCTTTCTAGTTTCCTCTGAAATTTTAAATTTAATAGATTCTACAGATAATTTACCTGGGTATAGAACAGATCATTCAATTACAGTTATAGCTTTATGTAAGAGCAATATACAACGTGGTAAAGGCACTTGGGAATTAAACAATGATCTGCTTGAAGATGAAGAATATGTTAAAGTTGTTAAAGAGGCTATATTGAAAATGTTAAAAAGTTATATTGTTATATTACCCTCAAAATTTTGATTAAAATATTATTTTCTCAATTTTATTTGAGAAAAGATTTCTCACGGGAAAAGTATTTTGTTTAATATAAAAGAGAGAAAAGGGGATTCCCTAGAGTTGTTTATGCAGGATGAACCTGTTAGATAGATTGCACAATAAGGGAAGTGGGGAATTCCCCAAGATGTAAACTTAGTAACTGAGTCAGCTTGTTGATGCTTAAATCAAAACATTGCAAATCTGGGAATTCCCCCATAGATTTATAATATATGAATGGATTAATTCGGGTGATGACTTCCGTATTGGTCGCTATGTAGGTTTGTTTTTTATGCATGAGGAGTATGTAATGATTAATTGTTAGAAGGGGAATCTATCTGTGGCGTATTAAATACAAGTCACTGGAAGGACTCTCTGCCAGCATCCACTATTAACAATAGCTATAATATAGCTAGTTTTTACGCGCATTAAAGGAGCAAACATTTAGCAATTACCTATAGTGCCAGGATATATAAGTCCATGTGAGCAGAGTGCTGTAATTATTCTACTGTTTCCCCCCCCCGTCTTTTGAAGCCGAAGTGCTGGGAATAAAATAGGATTTAAAAATTGTGGACAGATAGATATCATTGGGTGAATTATCTTGACTGATATACTGTAATTATGTTCGTCGAGGTACTTAATTTAGCCTTGTCGTCTTGAACTGCTGGACAAAAGTTATCTTAGGAACTGAGAAGATTTCCCATGGAATATACTACCCTGAAGAGTTAAATTAGGTGAACTTTGCATGCTGTCATTTTGGAGTATTCGCTGAGAGGACATATCATCGTTGAACTGCAACGCCTCTTTTGAACATTAAGTATCCGCTATAAATTGTGTGTAATTGTGTAATTTTGATTTATGTAATGTTTTGGACATACCAAATTCTTGAACCAATTACAAATCATTAAAATCTGTTTTATTATATAAAATTCAGATCACTTGTGCACAAGGCTCATTTATTTGTGTTTGAAAGGCATTTCTGACCTTAGGCGTCCACGAGACGTCATAACAATATGCTGTACCTCAATACAATATTGACAACATTGAAGAAATTGATTCAATTGATTTAAAGTTCCAAATTGATGATCAATTTTTCTTTGAGGCTCTCTTACTAAAAATTAGAGGAGTTACATTAGCTATACTCTGCAAAACGAAAGAAAGAATTAGACAAAACTCAAGAAAAATTAAATCAAGGTATTTAGATTATGAAAAATTACATGAAGAGGCATTACTAAATGGTGATCCAAATGCAGAAATTTTGAGCAATGAATTATCCAATGCAAGATGTAAACTTGAAGAACTTAGAAAAAAAATAAATGTTTTTTATTAGATCAAGAGCTAAATGGATTGAAGAGGGCGAGAAACCAACAAAATACTTTCTAAACTTGGAAAAAAGAAATTATGTAAATAAGCAGATCAATAGAATATTAAAACATGATGGATCAGTAATCACATCTCAAGGAGAAATTATGAAAGAGGTTTGTGCTTTTTATAAGAATCTGTACAACGAAAAGCAACACAATATAACAATTTAGAAATGAACAAATCTACCTCTATAAAACTCTCACAAAATCAATCCGAAGCATTAGAGGGGGAAGTAACGATAGAGGAATTAACTGCGGCTTAATAAATATGAAAAGCAATAAAACTCCAGGACCTGATGGTTTTACTGTTGAGTTTTATAAATATTTTTGGTCTGAAATGTCTTGTTTTCTTCTTCGTTCTTTAAATGCCAGTTTTAAAAAAGGGCCTTTATCACAAACACAACAAATGGGACATATTGTTCTTATCCCAAAGGGAGAGAAACCTCAACACTTACTTAAAAATTGGAGACCAATTTCCCTTTTAAATATTTCTTACAAATTAGCATCAGCTTGCATAGCTAACAGAATTAAATCAATCCTTCCCAATATAATTTTAGAAGACCAGACTGGTTTTGTCCCAAATAGATTTATTGATGAAAATATAAGATTAATTTATGACACATTAAATTATACTGAGATTAATACTTAGTAATATCCCAGGCCTGGGATGTTGTTACTGATCGATTTTGAAAAAGCTTTTGACACGGGCTCGCACAAATTTATCCTAAATACGTTGAAGGCTTTTAATTTCGGAAGAGATATATGTAAATGGTTCTGTACACTATAGAACAGTTAACATCCTACGTCACTTCTGCGTTGCCTGCGAATCCATTCCTGCGAATCGTTATGGCCCATAGTATTAAAACTCTCAGTCAAGCCGACCTATTTCAAGATACCAGGCCCTAACATGTTTACAAACATTGCTTAATATTATAAAGTTACTCCAAACAAATGGCAAGTGCTTCTAAATATAAGTGATGAGGTTTGGAAAGAGATATGTACATTAAATTTTAAGTTCTCAAGAGACACCAAGTTACAATGGTTTCAATATAGAATAAACCAAAGAATAATTGCGACCAATACTTTACTTTTTAAAATGAACATCAGCCAAGTTGATATCTGCACTTTTTTGTAATAATGAACCCGAGACAATAATGCATCTCTTTGTGGAATGTCAAATAGCGGTAACATTTTGGTCGCAGTTTAGTAGCTGGATTAAACAAAAACATGCTACAAGTTTCGATTTTTCAAATGACACCCCGTTTAATCCTTTTGGAACAAATCAGATCTAATTTTACATTGATAACGGTCCGCAAAATTTACCAGGTTCAAAATTTTAAGAAACTTACCGAGTATGAGGTAAGACATGAAATAAAATATTATTACAACGATCTAGTAAATAACCGGGCTGTTTGGCTATGGTAATCTACCAATTCGTAACTACGTGATACTGGACTGGCAGTCTTGGCGTATTGACATGATATTAATAGATGAAATATCTGTAAGAGAATAAGTGAAATCCAAGTATATTGGTTCGCAAAGTGTATTTTGTTAATGATGTTTAGAATGATTGTTCATGTAAAATATTATGTTACTTTGAGCCAAATGTAGGAGCTCGTAGTCGTCAAATAAAACTAAAGAATCTTGTTTCCCTTTAAACTGCAAAGAGAGATGGTAAATATAACAGGTGTCCCTAACAATGTGAAAAATTGGATAGTTGCAACTGGTTGATAAACCTTTCAATAAAAATAGATCACCTGAAGGGTTAGATCAGAATCATTCTTTGTACAACAATTATGAGATTCTAAATTTCTATAGGAGCAAATAGGAAATTCAGCGCATGAACTTTCTATATGAAGTAAAGCAACCTTGTTGTTTTTATATTATGACTTCTGTACAATAAAACGGTAGGAAAATCTACTGAGTGTCTTTAACACTTAAGTGCCAAGATTCAAAAAAAATTCCGTTAGTGCCCATAGTGGGGGGGGGGTCCTAGGAACCCACCCAGATAGATAACCACTTGCCCGTGACGGTAGTTTGATCATGACACTAACACAAATCAATGTGGGGGTCACGTAAGAACCACATACCACAATAAAAGGAAAATCCGACCTTTGACGATGACCTATTGCAGGTGAAATTGTCACCTTCGGAAAAAGATGGTTACACATTATCCTCAGCAACTCCAATATCAATGGTTTAGAACCAAAAATAATTCATTATATCTACTCTGAATAAACAATTAAATAATCATTGCAAATATAGCAATTTATACCATCTTGTATTTGCTCAGAAACTTCAAATCGCCTTATTTTCCATAGACTTACACAGTAAGAGCACGGCATGACAAAACTAAAATTGATGCATCAGCATATATAAAGGTATTGATTTAAGTATTTAGAGAATAAAGGCTATGATTTGGGGAAACGAGTACTCTCTTTACGACGAATTGAACCAAGGCGCACGATACCATTATTTAAGTGGAAGAACGAGGCCGGAGGCACGAGTTCTTCCACGCTAAAAAATAATGGTGTCGACGGGTTCAATTCGTAGTAACGAAGAGTACCGCTTTCCCAAAATCATACTTTGATTTCATCTTAAACAGCATTATCTTTTAAGCGTCATCTTTAACCCAATTTCGGGTATATGAATTGATTTACGCTTAAATACAAAAAAGGGAAAGGTTACTGCCATACCACCCAGCTTGAAAAAACAGTCGAACAACCGCGGAACGAAAACGATCATAAGCAACAAGACGCAACGTTGGCAGGCGGCGCGCGCGAAGTCGCAACACGCGCGTATGACGCGAGCGTTCAACCTAAAAATAACTTCCATACGCAGCACGTACAATGTACTACCTGGGTTCAATTAATCGAATTGAACCGGGCCTCACAATTGCAATGCTTACCTTTCACAGCTGTGTAAGACTATTCATTCCTGTACCTCCTAAGGGATATATTCCCGCAATACATCCCAAGCTTTCCTGCTGTTTAATTTTTTCAGTAGTAAACTCTCTTGATGGGGGCCAGGCCGGAGGGGCCCAAGAAAAAAGAAAAAATAAAACAGTAAAAGAGAAGACAAACATAAACAAAAAAAAAAATGGGAAAAAAAAAAAAAAATCCCCAAAAAACAAAAAAACCCAAAAACCCCCAAAAAACAAAAAAAACAAAAACAAAATGGGGGGGGGGGTAGGTCCTCCCGGGGTTCCTAGGGACCCAACACAATTATTCTAATGAAGCCGTGGGCGGGGATATTTAAATTTTGTGTATAAGGAGAAGACCGTATTTAATAAATAAGACAATAAGCAAAAACTCCTTGAAAAATTTGATCGCGCAACCTGAGGGCCCCAATCGCAAAAAAATCAATGTTGGAGTTATTATGGAACCCCCCCTTGGGCACTTAGTGTTAATCTATTGAAAATCACTACATATCACCAGAAAGTAATTATGGAGACTTTAAATCTACTTGTTGCCCCCAGGGCCATAAAACAGGATTTATTTGAGGAGGGTTGGGCGATCTTCGAAAAAAGTGGACTTTTTGTTTAAAAAGTGGACTTTTTGGACCTACCCCCTAAAATGTCCTTTTTAGATTTTTGACATCCTCATCACCAAAAGTGAACTTTTTTGTCAAAATGTTCTCTAATTTTGGACCTTTTTGAAAATTACAGAACAAAAGTGAACCTTTTGCCCTTTTAGTGCGAATATTGGGGAGGGGACGGGGTGCAAATGGCTGCAAACTTTAACTTGCAGATCTGCTGAGATATTGTGATTATACTCGATTAATCTGATATGTGACCCCGTACCATTTCTGAGCGATGCAGTGCAAAAATTCAATGAGGCACTGGGACTTCTGTTAATCATAGTCTATGTATGGCCATGTAGACCTGAAAATACACTTAGTGACGTTTTTCACATGATATGAAATTGTATCAGGGCAGGTGAGCTGAATTAATGACTGAGTGTCCTCAGATAATGTTGTGGCACTGCATTGAATTCTTCATTTCCGGTTAGAGAACTTGACCCCTCTCCGACTTAATGAATAGGTCCAAAACTCCAGGGAGACGACGTACAAGGCGAATCGGACATATCTACTATTGACTGTACTATAATGCTTCTTGTCCCAAATGAAGTAGTTATTAGAGTATCTGTGTCTTTAGCAATACATGTACTGTTCAACGCTCCAGTGAAGCCAAACGAACAGGTTGAGGGTCTGATTTAGTCTTAGCTGATTGAAGTGGTAATAACGTTGCTGCTTGAAGATATCTGGTTTGTGTATGGTAGTGATATGGTAGGAACAGTTATTCCAGTTGATATTGCTTTGTGGCTAAAATAAATGTTTATATAACTCCATGGTTTTAGTGGTTTTATGCGATGCGCAGTGGCAAGCCAATAGGGTGCCACCTAGAGGAAGAAAAAAAAATGTTAAAAGGGGAATTTTGATGATAAGCAGGCCATTGTTGGACCCCTATGTACCCTCTGTTTCAATTAGTCACGATGGGTCCATTCGTTTGAATAGTTACCACCTCCCGGATTTTCAAAATTCTGATTTTTTTGCAGTTGTGTTGCGTTAATTGTGAGCGGTAACCATGCCGGATGAATGTAATGCTTAAATTGTTTATGTGTCATAAAGAAGGGATTGCAACTATTAGAATGAGATCCCCAATATAAAAGGGCAACACTTAGATTTCTGCTTCTTCACATGAATAGTACCATTCACTCACTTCACTAGAGCAAACGCAATTAGCACGCATGGCGACCTGGAATTTTAGATCCCGGAAGTGCGGACGTTTGAAAACGTAAACAAAGCAAAAAAGTTTCTACTGGCCCTAAGCCGAACCATATGCAAAAGTATTATTTTTAGAAGCACGATCGAAAACCAATAAGGAGTGAAAATAGAACATACATGTTTAGGCTTGTGTGCAAAAAAAAATTTAGGTTTGCCCACGGCGAAGTTGTGTGAAAGAAAAAGATGAAGAAATGTTTTTATCTCATGTCGTCCATGTTTCTTCTTTTTTTTTTGTGAAAATGCTGTCGAAAAAAGTGCAACATTTTCGTCTTCATTTTGACAAAATCGCAAATCTACCAAAGCCATTTTTGCGAAATTTGCGGTTTCCTAAAATTATAGACTACAATGCTGCTATTGTGCTTAAACGTAATCCTCGTGCAACAGTAGCCTGCATTTTAAAGAGAAGTTCGGGATCAAATTTGATGATGCGCCGATTCTTGCAGGCATTCCATTGTTAAGTCGTACCACGGCCAGCAGCGCTATACGTGTTTGTTGATACGGAACTGAGCCTGTTTCATCCTGCCATCTCCGCTATCTATGCTGATGATGCGAATTGCAGAAACTGATTCCGAGGGTTCTTTTGTACATATCAAAAAGGGAAATCATCCACGCCCAGTTTTGCCTCCCCGGTGTTGGCTTGAATGTTAAAGTAAGCCAATTACTTAGCTCAACGTCAAGTACTCACACTTATGTCCTAGGCTATAGCTCAAGCATGTGCTACACCCCATCAATATGTTTACTACTAGACTAGTCCCCTCCATGGCCGGGGTCCCATTTTGCCGACCTATTTGCTGTTCATACATGAATGGGCATCGAGATGTGTGTGCTCTTTTCACTCAGGTGGCCGGGACCCTTACCCGTCCTGGAGTGGCTGGGATTGCCCCAGCCACAGTGATCGCGTGCTTCCAGTGCCCATCTGGGTGTTAACACTCAAACCTCATTGGGGTGCCAGTCAACCTTAGAAAACGGCCACCATTACCACCATCCAGGGCTAATTATTGAACAGAAGTCCAGGCTGATGACAAATAGCTAGTAGACGTTATGTAGTACAGGGGATACTAAGGGCTGGGCTGATGTACTAATACTAGTCTAGGTGGCTAGTGCCCTAAAACGGACGGACAAGCGCTAGTGCATGCAGCGCCTCAACAGATAACTGCACGCGACATGTTTATTTGGTTCAGCCGCATCTAGGCTCACAACCCAGGGCGAACAGTGTGTACTAGCCTAGGCTGGTGCATGATTGTTCACTATAGTGATTTAGCCTTCCATGATCAGTGACTTCAACAACATCAGGCATTTCTGCCGCGGACATCACTTAGTCAAAGCTCGTATTAAAATTTAAAGCTTCGGCCACTGGATATCGCACTTATGTTGCTGAATCGAGGAAGATCAATAAATACATGGCAGCATACAGTGCCATACTAGCCTAACCATGCATCGGGGTAATTGTCCAAAAAGCATAGTCATAATGGTTTGCTAGTCAACGTTCATTAATCATTAAAACAGTTCGCTAGTCATCAATTAAAAGGGGTTAGCCTAGTCATAAAGTAAAAGGGTTGCCCTAGTATGCGAAAGGGTTCGATAGTCATGGGAAAAGGGTTCGATAGTCAAATTTAAAAGGGCGGACTATATAAATTTTAATTAAAATTTTAAACATAAAATCAATTGTTTTGTTTTTTTCGTACTGATAATTAGTTAGCACAAGTCCAAGTAGACACCCTTTTCGTGTGGTTCGATGGACGGGCAGAAATTTGTTGTTTCCAGCACTGCCTTTGATTATAATCAGGGATCCTCGATTTTGATAGCAAAACCCTTCTTTTTGATAATTACACAATTTTGAGATTAACTTCACAGTATACCTTAATAACAATTACCTGTACACAAGTGACAAAAATTGAAATTGCCCTTAACCGCCTTGTAAAAAGTGTCGTATTGCTTGAGAATTATGCTTAATTTGTGATGGAAATTTGCCTGTGTCACTTTAAAGGAAAAGCCATGCAAATTTGTTGATGCGCTAAACCATGATGCTTGCAAGTGCAGCAAGCAAGAAAATATAAGGATTTTTATGAAAAAAGCGTTGATGAAATTTTGGTTAAAAGTTTCACTTTTGCTGTGCCCCACATATGGCCAAAACAGTCAAAATTGGGAAAAGCGTGCACTTTTGTGCAAAGTCTAACCCTCCAGAAATTCTAGCCTGGGGCCGTGGTGAAAATGACCAAAAGGCACTCTGGATTCCAAATTCTTTTCAGTTGGACCTCTTCAATGGTTATGTGTTGCATGGATATCACAAAATGAAGACCTTTTAATACTAGTGGGTCTAACGTGCAAGTCTTGCTGTTCTCCGAGGTAGTTTGACCAGATTGTAGGTTAATCTTGCACAAAGCATGCCTACCTTAGTGAAGTTTTTGTAGAGGGTGTTTGTGTACATTTCTGTTAACTGGCAGTTTACTGGACTTTGTTGAGGGGGAGGGGGATTGGCATGGCATCACAACTAGGGGGCACATAAAGCTTAAAAAGCCAAATGATTTAAATCAGAGTAAGTACATCTTTTTAAAGTGCCAAAGTTTGTTGTTTTGTGCACTTGTAGGATATTTAATGATTTTAGGGGAATAGAAAACTAGCATTTGTGCTCAGGAAATTACCATTTACTTGATGCTGTGCTGTGGTTCAGGCACATCAACCCAATGAAATTAAACAAAATAGCAGCACTAATTTGCAGTATACACTGGTTTGTAAGTTGTAATTGTTTGAATAGGAAGCTATGGGTTTAGGCATTTTTCTTTTCAGTTTTGGTTGTTTCCATACATTAAAAAACCTATGAAAGCTAAGACCCCATCTGTTTTGTACTGTTCAGTATTTACTGTTTTTTTTTTTACAAATTCCTTTTTTTTAGAAGGCCTATTAATTATGCACCACAAAATTCAGATGCTCATTATTTAAATAAGCCGAGCTAGTGAGATAAATTTTGCTGCCTTGCTGTTGAAATTAGTTTGGTTTGTTAGAGTTGATATAAGAAAAGAAAAGGATCAAAACACTGAATAGGTTCCACATCTTTTAAACCACTGAATTATTTTATTTCCCATTTTATTTCTGCAAAGGATAAAATTTGCAGCAAAGAACTCATATAGATTCAGGGCAATGATTGACTTCATTCAAATTTCTGCAACTGCTTCAATATGTTATCTTGTCTTCTCAATTTGCTGTGGGCTTTTGTAGGTGCGTCTGTGCACAAGTTAGACCAGACAAAGCACAGACAAAACTTAGTTGGACATCTTCAGGTCTTCATTAATTTTGTTGTGCCCACACACATATGTATCACGGCCAGACGTAGTTATTTTGGAGACGCTTGAACACTGGAGGTAAAACGACCCAAATAACGACACGAGGTCGGGCACAGGTTCAGGAGCTGGAGCTGCTAAGGCCCATGACGGGGGTCCAGGGAAGAGCCCCAATGGGTCCAGGGAAAAATGCAATGGCTGTTTTTTCTTTTTCATTTTTTTTGGGTGCAATTTGATCCTTATTTCAATTTCCACTCTTTTCTGCATTTTGACCCCCGGGCTGCTTCACTCCCTCCCGCACCCAAGCTGGCTACGTGCATGTAAAGTGGGCCAACAAATTTTGTCGGTGATTGTAGACTGACTATGAAAAGTTGCTGTAAGTATCATTTAAGGGCAAAATGGTCGAATTAGAGTGTTTTCAAAACAAACATGGGACCAAGGGCACAATTTATTCTAGAAAATTAAAGTTTTTCCAAAATATTTCATGATTAGCCTGAACAAGTAGGCTATCCACGGCTGTTAAAAATAGGAATAGTGCATATACAAAAAACTATTGTGAAAAGTAAAGGGGCAAGTGATCGACAACTTTGTTCCCCCACACTTAATTTAAAACAAGTTTAAATTTTTATCTTCCTCTGAACTGTTAGTATTATTAATCTATGTGTGTATGCCTACGTAGTGCAAATTAAGTCGTATCTGTAAGAAATTGGCCAATTTTGTATTTTTGTCCTGCAACGAACAGAAATTACAGCACAAGTGGCCAATGGGACCAAGGCAAGAAAACAAGGAAGTGTTCATAACAAAACTGGCAAGATCACAATCAACTTAAAATAGCTTTCTCAACGCTGTCTAATAAAACATGAATAGAAAAAATGAAGTGCGGAATCATGAAAGGCACATTAATATCAATGGCGCTGATGTACTAGTAGGTGGCTGATGCTACTAGATTGTGGTTAGTCTTTATTCCGGAGAAAACTGCAATTTATCCCCACATAGTTCATGATTTAGTGTGTTACAATTAACATTTAGCCAACTTAATAGAGTATTGTGCATATTATTAAAAACATGTAAAAGTGCATGGGGTGGTGTTGTGAAGGCTTGAATTACAATTAAGATTTTACATCTTAAAAATAACATGCACATTACCACAGTGTGAAAGTTACATGCACAGGCTGATGTAAACAAGCTACTAACATTCATTAAGACTTGGGTACCTTTAGGCTTTGACAGTCAGCTCAAAATTTCATTTTTCAAACATCACAGTACATTCTATGTGAAAAAGCAAAAGTGCTATTCTACCGAATCAACAAATTTTTAATTTTCATGAACATTTGCAACATTTGCATGCAGGATATAAAAAATAATTGCACAGAGAGAAGGACCTGCAAAAATAGAAAGTGACAATGCACCTGTGCACCTGGGTAAATCGCAGCAGTGTGGTGTTGCCAGGGATTTCTGGCTTTAAAATGGGCTTACTGTATTTTGCGAAACAAAACGAACAGAAGTCCCATTGGATTACACGCTTTATTCCGTCATGCATGCATAACGTGCATACGAAATAAAGCGTGTAAGCCAATGGGAGTTCTGTTTCGTTCGCAACAGACGTACAGCCCTTAAAATGTGTTGTGTGTTTTGTGATTCAAATGCAACTAGGCTAACAGCCAGAGCTACTAGAATCGAATTGAGCCAGAAGCCTAAGGGGGGTCCCTTTCCAAGTCAAGGTTGCAAGTCCTAAGGGTTATCATAATCAGACAAGGTTTGCAAGTCCATATAAAAAAGGGGTGGTCTCATATAAAAAAAATCCCAGTCATAAGGGGTTAGGGTTTAGGGTTTAATTTAAATTTATGACTTAGCAACCCTTTCAATTTATTGACTAGCGAAACCCTTTTTAATTTAGGCCCTATGACTAGCGCTTTTTTCCCTTAATGAACTCTATGACTAGCGAACTTTATGATAGGATTTTTACCCAGCCTAGCTAGGCAGTGTCATAACCCTAGATGTGTGTTCGGTGCTTGTTCGGTATGCACCAATGCTTACTATACCATACTAGCTATAGTGCTTATCTTCCTCAAGTCAGCGACGACAGTGAGATATCCATTGCATGAAGCGGGACCAAAGAAGGAGACCGTCCTCCACTACCCACGCTTAATTCTCATAACCTCCCCCACGTCCTTCTTAATATCTCTCCCACCTATATACCCTTCATCTCTCTCCCCTCAACTGTTTTGACTGACTGAAAGTACTGCCGAAACAAATTAAGAGGAAACCCAAGAAAGACCTGCCTAATTGTGACGTCACTGAGGCGTGGACGGCTAAATTGCACTAGCAACTAGGAGGCATTTCATGCATCAGCCAAGGCTCGTAACAGTAGCCCCTGGATATTATGGCCAGTTTTCTAGTGCACTGATGGCAGTTGATGCTACTATAAACCTTTACCAGCTCAACCCTAAATATTAGCCTAGTTGCACGATGTACAACACTAGTAGCCTCAGCCTAGCTTCTAACATATAGCCAGGGATTGGTGGGGTGGGGGGATGGTTGTGACCACTGACACAATGACCTGAAGAATTAGCACTTTATTTATGCACTTTATTACCGGTACGTAGAATTTATGGGTATGGGTGTAACAAAATGGCCACACACGGCGGTTGTGGCGTTTAGTGACATGGGTTGATGGGGGGACACAAATGGCATCACGGATTAGGACCGTATGCAGGGGGTGCGGAGGACCCCCCAAATTCCACAAAACAAATTCAACTTTTTGCTCATTTTTTTCATAATATGGTCACAAATTTGTAGAAAGACAGTTTTGACAAGCTTAAGAAAGTCCACATTTTGGTGATCAGATGTTTCAAAAGTAAAGTAAAAAAGGTCATTTTAGGGGGTTGGTCACTTTTACCAAAAAAAAGGTCCACACTTTGAGGGTCCGCACCCACCCAAAAAAATCCTGCGTATTCAAAGATATGTTGTAAGGGTTGTATACTATGGTTACTATTGCACATGAAGTTCCAATTGAGTTATGAATATAATCTACATTAATTAGAACGTTTTCTCACTAAGGACTAAGTAGCATGAGGCTTTTTAAAGTCCAGGGCCGATGCTAATAGCCTCGTCCCAGAAGAAGCCCCAGATTTTACCGGGAAGGGTCAAACATTTTGATATCAGAAGAAAGCTACTATTTTTCTCATTTACTCTGTGAATCTTGGATCAAAGGATGTTTGGTTTGGAACGTAATGAGCGGAAATGTACCCAATGGTTCGGACAATAGTAATTTCATTAGTACTCGATGGGGCTTACGAAATCACGTTTTGCTCTCACATGAAAACGCATTGACATATGGCGCGAAACTTTACAGGTGGGTGGGGTTTGGGTTTGAGGAAGGCCCATTATCAAGATTGAAAACTTCATATCCTTAATCGGGCCATCCCCCTTTAAAGGCTAAAGCTCAGTCAAATGAGCGGCCTTGCCTACCAAATCATGATGCTAGGTCCAAACTTGATTGTCCAAGGAAATGCCTCGAAATTCCTGAATCAGGCACCAATTTCGTCATCAGCAGTAGATAGCAGGAGTAGGAGGCCGGAGGCTTCGTCGTCGGGAGCTATGTATGACCGTATAATTGCTAGAAAAATCGTAGAAAAATCGTAAGCTCAAAAACACCATTTTACCAACAAAAAAGCGTGACGTATTGACTAGAGGAATACGCATGCGTATCACCGCACGTGATATGATACTGAGCACAATGTGCAGAATGGGCAATGATATTACACACAGCAGCCATATTCGCGATATTAAGCTGTTCTTTTAAAATTTCGAGAATCGGTTTGTGAATTCAGTAAAATGTGAAGCAACTAAAATATACCGCGATGTCAATTCAGTGGAGCAACACTGTTACTCCCAGAAAGCCAAAGAGGAAGAAGAAACCCCGGAAACGGAGGAAAACTAGATCTCCCCAGATACACCAAAGAAGACGCCCCAAACTAAAAGGCTTTCCGCAACAAAGAAGGCGGGCCAGGTTACAGCCGATGAGCACTAGGCCAACCGGAATTGTCTTCACACTTTTTAAAAACGAAAATGCATTATTGTACCTCATAGAATATATAATAGTAATAATACTATGTGTGTTAGTTATGAACATAAATAATGTCATTTATGTTTATCTAATAATTCTATCTAACAAAGTCTACTACGGTGTTTTACACACGTTTTTCACACTGTTCTTCAAACCTGGAAGTTGAGCTATGGTGTCATCACTCCTCATCAATATTCCATATATTCGATCGCGACTTCAGGCATCATTTTGATGACGTTTCACGAACAGTAATAAATATTCAATATCCGTTTCGCTGACGGATGTGTTTGACTTGTTCATATTAAGTGATGGCTTGTAGGCGATCTCATTAACTCCAAATACTGATGGGATGCAAACGATGGATATTCTTTTGACACACTTGTAACAGAGTTGCTATGACACTTTAGGGTCTGTGACAACTGCGTATTCAAGGAGTTATATAACTCCATGGGATACGCCCAAGGCCAGTGACAACGTACGCAGAACCCAGCGATAACACATAAACACTGTACTTGAAGGAGTATCATCGTTGCATTGCAGAATGGAGGCACCCAATAAAAACAAGTGTTTTTAAAAAATCGTGCAACAGGGAGAGTACAAGGGAAATTTTGTAATGTTTTTTAGGTCAGATAGAAACCGAGTTTCGGTCATCCCGTATTCATGTTATTTTAGCGCAGAGTTCTTTTTCAGAGTTGTTTTACTACTACTTTTTTGACATGTTATGACTTGCATGCAGATCAACAATCACCACAGCCTGCACGTCAAAGTTCGGTATTGCTCAGTTCCGGCACGGAATGTAATAATAATATAAGGACTTTCGTTATGTTTTAGGTCAGAGACCAAAGTGTTTTATATATTTTTATGGCCTGGTAATTCTAATCCTGTATGCAGGTCGATTCAAGGGCACAGTCAATATCGTTCCTTCACTGCGCGGCTAGGCAATTCACGATAAGCCTTAGTAGACTTACTGTCCTTAGAGTAGGCCCTAGGTACAAGGAGTCATACTGAAATTTCGAGCAATGTCAGACAGTCCATGATCAATTTTTTGTTTGCATTTCATTTCACATTTACGAAATCGCCCTCATTTCTAGTAGGACGACATTACCTAAGTCAAATCGTGTAGCACGATCCCGACAAGAATATCTCCAAAATACAGACTTAATCTTTATTTTCATCGAAGAAACAGAATTGCAGGAGATAATAAACAAGTAACAGTAGGTGCATGGGGAAAATGAATAAATAATGCGGCCATTAGGGTTATTTTTTTCTTAGTGTATTGACTTCCGACCAGCACTGCGTCGGCAAGTCCATGAGTCTATCAGTGACTTGATTGCTAACGTACGGAAGCTTTTCAATGCAGTATTGGCCTTTACTCGTGGCCGACAAACAATGTCAAAAAACGAGGTAAGGTTCCCTGTACTAGAGTAGGCCTAGCCCGAGGTTGCTCTGGCATTTCCCCACTACGATAGCCCTGTTATGTAATCTTCTCTACAGTTGTAGGAGGCAGGTACTGACGACGATCAACGCTACGTGAATGGGCTAGCTTAGACTAGCCCGGAGACTAGCTCTGCTACAGACTAGAGTAGAACTACCCTAGGTTGCTCTGGCATTTCCCCACTACGATAGCCCTGTTATGTTATCTTCACACTCACCAGTTGTACTAACTTGTAGGAGGTAGGTGGACAGAACAAAGTACGGATGACGATCAATGCTACATGACGCGCTTAGTCCCTTAGACGCCCCCGGAGAAACTAGCCTGCCTAGCTCCAACACAGCCAACCAGACTCTCAAAGCTAAATCACACTCACAATAAGTAAAAGGAACAATTCCCATACCAACACCACAACCCACATCTTCTAACACCCTCCTACACCCAACATCTAACACCGTGATGAACGTTTCTCCCCTAAACTACTGCTGCCACCCAGTCTCCTCCATAACGGAAAACGTCATTCCCGATAAAAGAATGCGTCTGATTTGTGCTGGCTCGTATTTATTTATAAATTGGTTCGACCTCTTCTCAACATTGCGAACTAGGCATATCCACACACCCCGCACCCACACACAAACAGACACCCCGTCCGACATGCCAGTCTGTACTGTAGTTATAACCATTAGAAATTGTCTGGCCGCAGACGGGCTACGAAAATTTGAAGCAGCGCCCGGACAATGATCCTGATGGTAACGGGATGACGGTGGATGATGTTACATGATAATACAATACCACCCTTGTTCCGTTGAGTTCTTTAAAGTTCAACCTTTCAAAATTCAAGAAATGTACGACCTGGATATTTATCCCACTCTGGCCAAACTGATATTATAATTTATATCTTAAAAAGATCAAAAAATCACTATAAATGTCTGGCTCATGATACTACTTTAGTGCTATTGAACTTGAAGGGTGTGACCCGATCATGGTTTGAATTAGATAGCATTTGATATTCTCTCCTCCTCCGTTCGCATGCTATCACCAAAAACAATAATTTAAAATGTGAATTACAAAGAATTTTCAGAAGTTAATCGCTAATGCAAAAGCTGGTAATAGATAGCAAACTAGAAGCAAAAAATGTACAGGGGGCCCACAAAATTCAAAAATTAGCCCATGCCATGCCATGGCATAGGCTGGTGATAATTGTGGTTGCCCACCCCTTTTTTTCGATTTTTTTTGCCCATAACTTCAAAAGGGAAATATTCCTGGGGTTTAAATTTCACTGGGGTAATGAGGACAATAGTGAACCTTCCTGGATACCAAATTTCAATTTGATGGATAATAGAGAGTGGAGGTTGTCAGTCACCACCCATTTTTAATTTAGCAGGAGATCCAGGCTGCATGCATCAGATTTATGCGGGGCCTATCTTACTTCAAACATATAAATCAGGGTAGCCAATTCGAGACAGGTTGCAAACAAATACCCGGTATGACAATATCGCAATCCTGAGGAATGGAGCCCCTCTTTACATGAAATCTGAACATACCTAGAGACTTACCTATCTCCCGGGTTGCACTAGCTTTTAGAACGCTGGGGGGTCAAAACCTTCAGTAACAGATTTCTATCTAAACCTATTAGGCCAAAAATGACCCCTCCAGAAATGTAAATGTGTGCACCAAAACTTAAATTGCATGTCTTACATACAAATTTCCCCTTATATTGCAACCCCAATCAAAAAAAGAAAAACTTAACTCAGAATCAGATGTACTAGTAACATATAATGACGAAAGACTTGATTTGTCCTCAGAATTGATGGATGCAAACTGATATATTCCACAAATTGATAATACACAAGGGCCTTTTTTATTTTAAGAAGTCGACTGATCTTCTTGTGAAAATCTAAAATCAACAAGAAAGGCCTAAAAAGCCGTGTACGGTATTTCATTAATATCTTGATTTACACCCTTATCGAGGTAAGTTTTACAGGACATACTTTGCCTTCATTACACTGCTACTGGTTCTACTGGTTCTAAATTGGTAGTAGGCCACTAGATCAATGTTATTAAAACATAATTGGGGCTGTGAACAGGTGTAAACAAACTGTACAATTTCCCAAGCTCGACCAAGCCTTTGTCTAACAAAAAACTTTAGCCCAAGCTTTGACTGCCATAAAACAACACCATTAAATTGTATGCTACGAATCTTGGTCTTGGCTCCCAGACAAAGGGGACGTCTCTACTTCACCAAAGCGAGTGATAAAGACACATGAACATGTATTCATAGAATAACACTGAAATTTAGGAATTTTTAAACAGCAGCTATAACATGTACATGGAATGGGATAAAAAAAAGCCATGAGAACACATGGAGAATTGAGCTGAATTAAAACAAATCTTATGAAATGGGCACTTTCACAGCAGCTATTTGTTATTTTTTTGGAAGAGCAAAAATGGCGAAGTACCTTACCATTAAAATGGAGTGGTTACGTTAGCCGTATACGCTTATATCGGCAGAATTATGTATCCGTATATGGCTATATTGCGGTAGCGCGTATACGGTCAAATAGCCTATTCCTATTTGAATCCTGCTGTATAGAGCCGTACTGAATTCCGCTATATAGTCCGACTGTACGCTATATAGCAGCAGAATTATGTACCGGATAGGTCAAATGGCCTTCCTGTGTGAATCAGCATATCCTGAAATGTCAGATTTAAATGAGGCCTAATGATGACAGATATGTAGGCCTACAGCCAATGGTGGATCAGCTGCAATCGTACTGGTAACGGAGTAGGGCCCCCTTAATGAAATACGAGGACCCTAAAGGACATAAAACCCACATGCGTCAGTCAGGATCCAGCTTTCAGTTTTTCATTTCAGTTAAAAATGTCAAGTTTACTGGTACAAAATGGCAAAAACTGGTGTGTTAAAATTTTCCAGCACACCAATCGGTGTCAGGCATAATTTGTTGGTGTTAATTGCGGTTTCTGGTGTGATTAAAAATTTAAGGATTTTAATCACCATGTGGTGTTTGCTGCAAATTTTAATTAGCATTTTTTGGGTGATCTGTTTGTGATTTGTTACAGTTACAATAGAAGCAAAAAAATAACAAAATTAAACTTTCTCTACTAACTTATGATCAGATGTTACAGAACATATAAAATAGTTAACATACCAGATTTTGGTGTTAATAACACCACGATGTTTCGGTCCGTATTGATAATACCAGTAGAATGTTTAAATTGCACCAGTATTGGTCCAATTTGGCCCCCGGCCCTTGTTAAAACAATAATTAACGACGCCTGGTGGTGTAAATTAACACTAAGCAGTGTCATCTTAACACCAATTTTTTAAAATAATATAAATTTGGCTACATTTTGCTATGTATTTAACCAACCAAATGGAGTAAAATATACCACCAGGTGGGTGCAGTCCCCATTTATAATTGTCCAGGTGGGAGTTAAAATGAACACACATGGTGTTACAACCCTAGGTTTTGCAGTGTATACGGGCATCCACTATATAATTTTTGCTCTAATAGCCGTATACGTGGCTATGTAACGACTTCATACATTAAAATGTAATTAATGCTAAAGGCTGTTAAAGGCTGACTCAGAGATTTCCGAGAGGGTGCCCCTCGATTTTCAAACAAATTGGGTTTTTTGCATGTAAACAAATAGACTTTAAATGCTTGTCCATTTACTAAACACAGTGTTTTTTTTGAAATAATCTAACTCATCCAAGTCCTTCACATAGAAAATCGGCAACTTGTTATAAATTTCCAGATCCGGAATTTAGAGTTTACATCAAAGTAATCCTAGGGCACTCTATACTATACATAAAGTTTACTCTGCATGGAAACGAACAAATCCAATACATCTCAAACTATTGGAATTGGCATTTTAGATAGGTACTATCTTTAGTTCAGTTGACTACTTTTCAATAAATACAAAAAACAAAAATTATAGTCCAAAATCTATTCTCTGAGTCAGCCTTTAATGTAAGGATTGGAAAAAAAAAAAACAGAGTAGAATTGGAATGGCAATTTCCATAAAAATACATAAATGGAAGAATTATTTATATTTGAACTGCATTTTCACTGCAGCAATATCTCGTTAAAAAACTAAGAACCCCCCAACCTTTTACATGGACCCAGGGGGTGTTTTGAGTCAATCACCACAATGCAACCAGTTTTGGGAAATTTCACCAATCACCTCAATAAGGTCCGTGTGATCCCACAAAATCACTATTCTTTAACACATTAAAATCTGACTTTTACGCTCTTTTTAGCCCCCAAAATGCTAGTACTTGAGAATTTTTAGCATGATTATGAATGCCTTGTATCCTTACAAACTATTTCAACACCTTTTGTTTTATCCCTATATGTGTTTAGTACAGTACAGTATAGGCACATTTGAATGCATTATGGGATGGATTTCAAAACAAAACCCTCTGACATGGGGACGCCATGCTAGGCAATCTCCCGGGCCTCCCCACACCAGAGGATTTATTATTACAGATTGACCTGTGGTTACATCCAGCCAGACCATATGATAACGGGCTACTTCTAGCCCGGTTCCCGGGGTTAAACCTTCATTATAAGAAAAGAAGCCTCAAGACTTGCCATTCAGAATTAAATGAGGCCGCAAAAAATAAATCAAAAGATGAGTAATCGCCTGCCAAGCATGACGAGATCCAGGAAGTTGCACGACGGCCTCTACTGAACCACTGAAACCTAGCGTGTGGATAAACGCACCACCACCTTTTTTGCAGTTTGTCTTTAATTTTTTTTTTTGTTGAAGCGTACTTGGGGTCCACTTCATTAGTTATATATCTTCCGCGATGTTACGCGGGCCGATAGCAGGTGGAAGAGTGAACCAGGGGAGGCCGGTCAAGAAAATACCTAATTTTAGAAACGTCTCCATTGGTTTAACACGTAAGAGCGAAATCTTGAATCGACATTTTTTTTTATGTTGTGAAGGAATATTTTGCTTTTCCAAACGTAACCGTTGGAACTGAATAATCAACTAACAAAGAAAAATCCAATGTAAGGGTTCTTTCTGAACTTTTTTGCATGAAATAAACAGACGAGGATGATTTCGTATGGTCCCCACCCACATACCCACATTAATACCCAAATTGATGTGTGGTTTTGCAGTCCCCAGGGGAAGGGACTCGGGGCCCGATGTTCGATAATAGAGTTTTGGATTTTAGAGGTGTGTCGAGCTCCCACCGGAGCTCTATGGGGGCAGAGAATGCTAACTGAAAGAAAATGCCCGTATATACACAAAACCAACCCATACATTTCATTTTCTAATGTCTATTTTTAGAGGACGGCATTTGAGCACCTTTCTCGTCATATTCACCAAAAACAATTTGCCCAAAGTCCAAGTGAGACCTAAAAAGGACATTGTTTTAGTTTCATGATGGAGTTTGGTGGCTTTGTATCAGGAATTCAATTTACGTGCACTAAATTAATACTACTTAGTATAAACAAAACTGCATTAACGTGCGCCGTGGGTGCTGATCACGGTGTCCACAGTAAGGGGGGGCGCCAGGTGGCTCGTTTGCTATATAGCGTGGAAGTATTGTCATGAAAAGTGGCTGCAGGGGGACGTGTGAATATCCACCACCCATGACAACCCACAAAGGACGTATTTTAGTTGAAACTAAAAAGAGTTGTGTGATCCATGAATTCAATTTACGCACAAATGTACACAACATTGACAAACGTGCGTATGCAAAATGTCACACTTTGTTATATACGTGGAAGTATTTCCATGAAAAGTGGCATATCTATATCTCAGAACAACATGTTGTGATCATTGAATTCAATTTAGCGTACTCACAAATACACTAAAAATTGGCCTAAAAACGTGAGCGGCAATGTGCACACTTTGCTATATAGGGCCTATGGAAGTAATTTCATGAAAGTGCAAAGGATATGAATATCCAACAAGTTGGCGTATAAATTGCCTGATAACATTTTAACCATGCTCTTGCTTTTTTGATTACATTTAAAAAAAAAAAACCCCTAGAGCATAGTATATTTATACAGAAGCCAGTAGTACGAAAGACACCAGTAAGTTCCCATTGGTCATTTTTGGCAATTAAATGGCACTAAGCCTATTAGTGATTTGCTAAAATCAGAAATCGAAAAAAAAATCATCAAAAATCAGATTTTTGCATGTCTAAACAACAGGCAAACGTGTTTAAAAAATATATCCTACAAGTTATATACCCAAAAGTGCTTTATAAACGAACATACACAATCATATTTTTTAGTCATAAACTGTCCGTACGGACCACTTATTCTAACAACACCGTATATCAGACCCTTACCAAAAACCAACAGGTGTCCATATCTTTGAATCTGCTGTTTTCATGGCTTTATATTCTATATATTCTTTCGTGTGAATCCACTAGATAGTGTCCTTTTAATAAAAATTGGCTAGTCATAAAATTGCCATTACATATGAATCTTTTTAGGGGAAGAACACACTCAGACCTTCGTAGATTAACACTACCTATGAGATAGATGATTTTGTCCACCTTAATTGGAAAAACTTTTCAATTTTCGGGAGGCACAGAGATTCAGCTGAGAGGAGATACCCCATAATTATGTCACGGTAATACGCCTCCAAAAGACGCGGTTTTATAAATTATACTTCTGGAAATATCCGACCGGCCTTAAAACATACATTACAATAAGTGTAGGCCCTAATATGTTTACACCTATCGAGGCAAAAAAAAAAAAGAGGCCAACCATCAGCAAAACAGTCTCCAAAGACCAGCCTGCCCACGGAAAGTACTTTCAATGAACGCACGCCGGTCGCATGGGCCCGGTAACCAATGTATTATCCCCTCCCCGTCAAATTATCAAAAGTCAAAAGTGTGGATTTAATGTCTTGAAATGGAAATGTAGCTAAATGGATTCCGTCCATAACAATATTTGGTGATCTTGCATAGAAAAAGAAATGTTGCTTGGCACAAATTGACTTAAGAAATGTGTGAATATAAAGGACTAATTTCTCCTATAGGATGGAGAAAGGCAAGGGCCCGTCGTGCGACAGAGAATAAAGTTCGGTCTGCATGTATTTTCATTATTAATCATTTTCCACTATATGTGTTAAGTTTTATTACAGACTTTGGACATGAATTTAAATTTGGCAATTGGTGTAACATAGCTACAAAATACTAATTTCAAAAATAAAAACAATATTTCATTTTTAAAAACTTTTTGTTGATTTTGGTGAAATTAATGAGATTGTCAACGATTTTTAAACCTAAGCTACTATTTCTATTTCAAAATAATTTTAAGTTAAAACATCAAATTGGCCTAATTCAAGTTCATTTACCATTTGAAAAGATTTGGGCTCAAGATATGTAATACCATTTCATCATTCGTTAATTTATGGTCTCATATAGGGTTACCGCCGAATTTATAGTTTCCTTATTTTGTTCTTGTAATTCTATATTTTCTTCCTTTTTCCCTCTACCTATGTCATTTTAAAATTATAAGTGTTTCCCTATTTCGATTTTGATTCAATTTTTTGTAATCATTGTCAATACTTCGTTCAACTTTACATTTTTTTTCTATTGATTAATATAGGCATGTCCTTACGGTTTGTCTTTAAAGATTATGTATAGGCCAATATAGATACAATATGCTACCCACAATCTTTAAAGGGAGGTTTAAAATCACCAAGAAAAATCAACCTTACAAACAAGAAATAAGACTAATTACCTGTTTCATTTCATAAAATAACGTCTTATTATCACTGTCCCCAAAAATCGGAATGTCAGGTGAAAAAAAAGGAATGTAATAACTATTGGAACAATTTTAAACCAAAATAGTTTGTCAGGTCAGGTTTTTCTTTGAGACTGCTACTGGTATCCTGGTAACCAGTACTACCTGCCCGGTCGGCGGTTCAGGTCTTTGCGTGGCTCTGGCTAAACTACCGTCAGGACGTGTGGGGCCCCCATCGTGTCTGGAGTTCTCGGTAAGGTGTCTGTTGCGTGAAGTGTGAGGCGTTGGTAGCTGGGTTCCCTGGTAGAATGAAAAAGATCGACCTACAAGGGGTGGCGTTCGCGCGGTCTGGGATCTCGCTAATGGCGGCCATCCACACATGCTGCCTTGCATTGGGCAAAGTTGCCCAAGGGCTAGGCCCACCGCCGATAACTGGTGATTGAACGGTCAGGAGGGCATCCGGTCCAATATCTTTTGCTCCATAGAATCCTCACACAGCAGTATTGCTGAGTGTGAGGTGAATCCGGCCACCCTCGTTTACGGGGACAACCGGATTTAAAACTTTGGTCTAACTACAACTAACTACGCTCAGCCTCACGACGCTCAAATGCTTTTGACACGCCGGTTGACACGTGACATGAAATGTTCATTACTTGTCCTAATATTCTGTTTTAGAACAAAATGATAAAGAAACTATGTGTGATTATTTTAACTTGGATACCAATTCTGTCCTTTTGGCTTCCTAATTTTGTAATTACGAATCCTGTACTAAATTGCTTTAGGACTAATTAATGCATTTTCTTGTTTGTAGCTTTAGAGGCCTATACGTGTGCTCTTTGTAATCGTTTTTATATCTGATTTTTTTTTTCCCGTTAACGTAGTTTGGTTCTGGGGTATACTCCGTGCAGGATTTTTGCTTTGTTACGTCCTCCACCATATTGGTTTTTAATATGTAATATTTTTTTGTGTGAAAATAAATGATTGAGGATTGTGAAAGAGGCCATACATCTCACGTTATGCGATTTATGAGATCCTCATCTCAGATTGTATTTAGAACAAAAAAAACCACATCTATTTCATTTTTGTTTTTAATTCATCGATATTATTATCGTTTGTATGTTTTTTGGTCATGATAGCCCTGAGATAAATCAAATTTTGGAATTGCACATCTCATAGGGGCCTACACACAATTCGTGTCATGTGAAATTACTGGAAACGTAGACAGGTGGAATAGGATAAGGTGCTTACACAGCCGCTAACAGGCTAAAAAATAATTTACGATATTTCCCTGTCGTGTCCGCGGCTCTTACAGTCGAGAGATGGCCGGGCCCACTTTTTCAAATTGGATTGCTGTACACGCGTCGGGCTTTGTCATAGCGGTAACGATGAAAACGATAGTAAAGTATTGAACATGAGTATTGATAGTGCAAAGCCTGGTTTTGAAAAGTGTCTGGGTTTCTTTCCGTGAGATAATTATATTTTAGTCTTGGATCAACCATGAGTTTTTAATTGTTTTACTTTATACTCCCTGCCGTTTCAACTACTAAATCTTGCACTCCCTTGCTCATCCTTAGAACTCGATTCGCTTCCTCCCAATAATGCATTGAGTCTACTGATGGGGCGCGCTCACGATTAAAACTACAAATTTTTTGTGCTTTTGATCGTATCCCGATAGGCATTGGTTCTACTGAGGGCGCGCTAACAACGATTTTGCCAACAATTTCGTGCTTTGATCGTAAACGAGTTTTTTTACGATTTTACTACTGGCGAATTTTACTTTGTATGTACCTCCCCTGCTCGTTCGTTATTAAACTGCTCACCGTGATGACAAGCAGTTCCATAATCCAACAAGCGCACGTATCGCAAGGCCACCGCGCGTGAACATTTTACAATGTCTGGCAGAATCGGCCATCATCAAATTTTGATCCAGAACTTCTCTTTAAAAATGCAGCTACTGTTCACGAGGTGTACGTTTAAGAACAATGTTAGCATTGCAGTCTATTATTTTGAAGCCCAAATTTTCAAAAATGGGCTTTGATAATTTGCGATTTGCGGTTTGAAAATTGAAGACGAAATCGTATGAAATGCACTTTCAGCACCTATTGTTATTTTTGCGAAGTACCTTACATTAAAGGTAGTGGTTACGTTAGCCGTATATCAGCTATATAGGGCAGAATTATGTAGCCGTATATGGCTATATTGCGGTAGCCGTATACGGTCAAATAGCCTATCCTCTGTGAATCCGCTGTATAGGCCGACTGAATCCGCTATATAAGCCGTACATGTACGGCTATTAGCGGCAGAATTAATGTAGCCGTATACGATCAAATGGCCTGTCCTGTGTGAATCAGCACTAGCCCGGAAATGTACATATTTAACTGAGGCCTAATAGTGATCAGATTATTTAGGCCTACATCCACTGGGGATCAGCTGGCAATTCGTAACTGGTTTACGGAGGAGGGCCCCCCTAATGAAATACGGAGGACCCTAACCCTAAACCCATGCTAAGGGATCCACTTCAGTTTTCATTTCCAGTTAAAATTTCAAGTGTACTGGTACACATGGCAAAAACTGGGGTGGTTAAAATTTTACATCTAGGAACCAGGTCGGTGTCAGGGCTTGTTGGTTGAGTTTCTGGTGTTTAAAAATTTAGGATTTAAAACCCATGTGGTGTTGCTGCATAAGTTATTAATTAGGCATTTTGGTGATCTGTTTGTGATTTGTTACAGTTACAAGAGAAGCAAAAATACAATAACTTTCTCTACTAAATTATCAATGTTACAAATATAAATGTTAACACCAGATTTTGGTGTTAATTAACCAAGAGGGTTCGTCCCGTATTGATTCTCCATTGAATGTTTAAATTGCACCGTAGTGTCATTTGGCACCTGCCGTGTTCAAAAAATATAACATGACTGTGGTTAAATTAAACTAAGCAGTGTGTCATCCTAACAACCAAATTTTGTCTAATATCAACACTAACGTTGTGGTTTTTAAAACACCAAATGGATTAATTACCACCAGTGGGTGCAGTCCCCTATTGATCCAGGGGGGAGTTAAAATGACACCCCATTGTGTTTTAACACCCTAGGTTTGCAGTGTATACGGCTGTATTAAATTTTGCGCTAATAGCCCTATCCGTGGCTACGTACGACTTCATACTAAAATGAATTAATGCTAAGCTGTCGTCAAGGCTGACTCAGAGATTTCCCGATGGAGGGTGCCCTCGATATTTTTCAACAAATTGTGTTTTTTTTGCATAAAAATTATACTAATGCTTCCATATACTAACACTGTGTGAAATATCGAAGAAGCTCAAATCAAAGTCCTTCACATAGAAATCGCACTTTGTTTATAAATTTCCAGATCCGAAATTTTAGTTTAAATACAAAGTATCCCTATGGCACTCTATACTATACATAAATGTTTACTGCATTGAAACGACAATCCTACATCTGCAAACTTTGGAATTGGCATTTTAGTTGACTATCTTTGTTTCTGTTTGACTATTTTCATAATACACAAAAAATTATATTTCCAAAATCTCTGAGTCACCTTTAATGTAAGGGATTGGAAAAAAACAGAGTAGATGGAATGGCAATTCATAACATACATAATGGTAAGATTAATTTTATTTGATGAAATGCATTTTCACTGCAGCAATAAAAATCTCCTTTAAAACTAGAACCACAGAACCTTTACATGGACCCAGGGGTGTTTTGAGTCAAATCCAACAATGCACCAGTTTTGGGAAATTTCACCTCAATAAGGCTGTGTGATCCTACAAAAATCCTATACTTACAACATTAAAACTCTGACTTTTACGCTCTTTTTAGCCCCCCAAATGCTATTACTGTGAGATTTTTAAGCATGATTATGAATGCCTTGTAGTCCTTAAACTTCTTGAACACTTTTTTTTATCCTATAGTGTAGACAGTACAGTATAAGGCACTTGCAATGCATTATGGGATTGATTCAACACACGCCCTGAATGGACCCATGCTAGGCAATCTCCCGGGCCTCCCACACCAAGGATTATTAGTAAAGATTGACCTGTGGTTACATCCAGCCAGACCAGATGATAACGGGCTACTTCTAGCCAGTTTCCCGGGTAACCTTCTTATAAGAAAAGAAGCTCAAGAATTGACCTGCAAATTAATTAGCGCAAAAAACATCAAAAGATGAGTAATCGCCTGCCAAGCATGACGAGATCCAGGAAGTTCACGAGGCTCTACTGAACCACTGAACTAGGCGTGTGATACGCACCACCTTTTTTGAATTTGTATTTAATTTTTTTTTGTGAATCATACTTGGGGTCAACTCAATTAGTTATATATATCGCGATGTTTACGGTTACGGCCGCGATAGCAGTGGAAGAGTGAACAGGGAGGGGCCGGTCAGAAATACCCTATTTAGACGTCGCCATTGGTTTAAAACACGTAAAAGCGCAATCTTGAAATCGAACTTCACGGTTCGCGGCAGAGCTCTGCGTTTGCTACACACGTCTGTTGGATTGTGGCAAATGAGGAAAGGAGAGTTTGTCTGCGCCGTGCGCGGCCTTTTGGGAAATGTTATTCGCGCCCTCAGTGCAGTGCGTTTGGTTAAAACCCTCACACAAAGCAAACAACAACTTGGCTAACAAATCTCAAAAAATATTCCCATATTTAGTAATCTCGGAACTGTTCATACCCACCGCAATCCGCCGGTACCGTCACTCTTCTTACTGTTGGGTACCCATGCTTCGGTGTAGGATTGCGAAAAAAGGCTGTTTTCATCAATCAATTTCGCCTGGAATTTTATTTTTCGCGATAACAGAAAAAAGGGTACTTTTACATTTTCAAAGTTCGCGGAAAATTTTGAAAAGGGGTAGTACAGTGGGGTGGTCCCAGAAAGAAAAACCCGTATTAGCCTTTTTTTTATATTGTCCGTGAGTTTCGCAATGGAATTAAACAACAAAGTATCAATTTTCAAAACCTTCAGCTGACGACATAGGTCTAATAGAGATTCCTCGGTCATATGCGCATGGTTCACATGCACCTGTTGTGTCATCATACCTTGTCTTAGTGTTTGACTCGTATTTTCATAGTTCGTGTTTGTTGAAAGCGGTGTAAATTAAAAAAATCATTCATCATTTCGCGAAAAAACGGGGTATATTTTAGCCCTAAAAAATCGCGATTTTGCCACAAAAAAGGGGTATTTTCTAAAACCAAGATGTTGCGAAAAGGGGGGTGTTTTCAATCCTACGAACGAGCAGGGTACCCGACAATAGAGAAGTGACGGTACCGGGCGCAATAGCAGTAATGCTTTGAGAGTATTGAACAAACACAATTTAGTGAGTAAATAACCCGAAACTATGATCGAAATATTGAAATCGAAATCAGTGATGTAGGTCGGGGGCGTTGTCCAAAGTGTCAATCATGACCGGCTTGTAACAAATTTTAAAGGAGTAAAGTAACTGAAACACCGTGTAAAGTTTAATGTTTTGCGAAAGAAAAAAGAGCAATAAATGATTCCAACAAGGTTCCGGTAATCTGTAGAGCCCTTCTTATGTGTGATAATGTATTCAAGACTCACTCGCCGGGAAGGTTTGGTTTACTCGCAATTCACTTTTCCGGAGGGAGTTTGGATGTTATTGTGCAGAAATCGGGTTTCACATGGCAGACACACGCAAGCATAGGCGCTTTGTGTGTACATGAACGCTCGGAGTTAATCGCCAATACGCCGCGAGCTAATATCTAATAAATAAAAATAACCTCAAATCAGAATATAATTTTCCCCGCTCATTGTATTTAACAGCTGCAACAAAACGTATTATTTGATTTAATAATAGGACGTCAGAATGAAAACAAAAGGTGGTATCGTAAATGCTCCGAATAGCGACAATCTTTTATTGCTTTAGTGTAAATTTATTAAAATGGTCATGAATGTATGGCCACTTTAGGGGGGTATGGGTCTGAAGCAGTGAACTTTGCAAAGGGATTTCTTAATTTTCCTAAATAGGGAGTATATACCATGTTATATATCATATTGTAGCCAGTCACAAAGTTTTAAAATCCATAATGTTTGCTCTGGGTGCCATGGAACCCGTAAGGCCTCTGATCTGGCGTTAAACACTGACGAAATGTAAACTAAATAACTAAACTGCTACTGGGCGAAAATTGGGTTGTTGTGACTATGCAGGAGATTTGTTGTAAACTACGGAGTTCAGTGAACCATGAGCCGGATTTTAATACCACGTTGCCATGGCAACCGGCATCGACCAACGGCATAATTTCATAGCGTAATTTGAATTTGGAACACAATTTGAAAATCGGCCTTCTGTTCCCTCGGCCTGTATGTGCTTAATTATGTGTGCAAATTTCATGTTCATTAGCTGTAGCGTCTTGTATAGTTACGTTCGTTCTGTTTTGGCCTGTTTGGTATTTTACACGAACGAGTTATAGGCTCGAACAGTTAGGACAAAATTGAGGCGCTTTTGATGTGAAATATGGAATTATTTTTTTTTTTTAATTTCATTTTATACTGAATTATCATCATTTTATATGAAGAATCAATGAAATAGGTGCATCCATTTCCTGTAATTAATTTTAAAAATAATTTTCTTAAATATGAGGGTGAGAAAACATAATTCAAATACATAAAAATCACTTACCCAGTGACATTTAATAAATTTAAATTATGGAAAGGATATATAAGTATTTATATACTTATAATTAGCCCAAAATGAATTGTGTAATAGTTCATTAAATAATATCTTTTAAAATATTATTAAAATTCTAACCCCTTGAACTCTTTCTACATGCTAAATCATATAGCGAGATGCTGGCATTTTTGGCAAATTTCGCGTACACTACCTTTGACTTTGATCAGCCATTATCTCGAGAAACCGAATTCCGATTGAGCTCGGAATCAAAGCCATTTGTAGCTTAACAGGTACCACAATTTACCATGGCACTTATCTTCATTTTCTGGATTAGAACAATTTTTATATCATATTCAGACCCCATAACCCCCTTAAGTGCTATTTTTTTTAAAACGAGCAAATGAAGAACTCAGCTGCAAGTTTTTCCTGTGTAGTGTAACCCTTCATCTGTATGTGGCAGCATCAAACCTAACTGCCTCAATGTTTTGTTCTTACTCGATATTCGCTTTGACAGAGGCAAGTAAAAACACAAATATGAAGTTGAATGTGTTCGATCAGCCTGGTTAAAGGGCTTGGCCTGTGGTGGTAACGTCATGGCGGGAAATTGAGTTCGCGTTAAAACGGACACTCTCAACTGAGTAAGGTGCGATGGAAGGATAGTTAGCCCCCTTTACCTGTCCTCATGGTCCTACCTAGACTAGCTAGTCATGCTATCCTTCTGTAATTTTAAAGAGACACTGGCACATTTGGAAAATAGTGCGCCCCTTTCAAAAGAATTGTTTAAAATCGATATTTTGCATGGTTTTAAGGATTTTACAAAAGTCCTCACCGAAATGATTAAGACCAAATCAGCTTTCCTTGTGGGTAAACAGAAACGGTTTATAATTTACGCGCCGGCGACGGTGAAATTCAGCAGACGACGAAAATGGCGTTTTTAACACAAGAACGCGTACGCTCAGCCTCAGCGAGTACGAGTCAAACTATTCTTAAATATACAATAAAAGTTGGCCATACAAATACCTGGATATCGTTATCCCCATCTCAAATCGGGATATCAATGGCCTTATAGGTTTTGGGGTTGTAGGTTGTTATTTTATTTGCAAAAGATATCTGTTCTCAAGGGCCTAGACTACATTTGAGAGAAATTTAAGAAAATTCATATTTTGTGTGACAATGTCCAGTGCTGCTTTTAAAAGCATATTGTGGGGACTGGATGCCCCAGTGGATTGTAGTAGGCTAGTTAGGCTGGGTTTAGGGTTATAACGTGGAGCATTTTTTTTATCACTCAGTGTGATGAGCGTGGGGGTGTGTCGATGGAAGGATAGTAGAGCCTATACCAGTCCTATATGAGGAGTTGAAGTCTAGTGCCTTTAATTATATCTGTAATAACGCCATATTGGGGGGACGGATGACCATGGGACGTAGCCTAGTTAGGCCTGGGTACCCAGGGGGCAATATCAACGCTGGAACGTCGAAAAACGTCGAGAGTTTTAGAATTGACACACTATCTTATGTTGAAAAGCAAATCGATTTGAAGCGTTCTTAAAACTTCATTCCATTTGCATTTCAGACGTTAACTTTTAAAACCGTAGAATGTTTCGAGTGAAAACGCGGTTTCAACGTCGCCTCTAAAACGAACTATGACCGCTGGGCTAGTGGTATAATTCCGTTGTCAGTAGATGAAAATGCTATGGAAAATACTGTCGAATTTGTTGTGGGTGTGTGGGTGCCTGCATAGCCTGATAGCCTCCCAGTTACCAGCATAGGCTAGCTCTAGTTGTGTGATCTTAGTTGAAGTGACGTCAATGCGCCTTTATGTTGCACACCCATGAATCGCGCGCTATGCTTGGAATCAAAGCATGCTACGCACTCGAATAAAGGCGGCATGATCGAGATGGCCTGTGGGACGCAGTATGGCGTCACCTTCAACTGAGATGACCACACAGATAGTATAGCCAGCCAGCCTAGCCTACAATAGCATTTTTTACCAGGGGGCATTTTTTTTACTCACAGTGGCGCATTTTTTTTTTACTTTCTGTACTCGCAGTGGGCATTTTGTTACTCATCAGTGGGGCCATTTTTACTCAACCAGTGACGGGGGATTTTTTTTACTCATCGGGCCAGAGTGGGGCATTTTTTTTAAACCACAGAGTGGTAGGCATTTTCTTAATCACCAGTGGAGCAATTTTTTTTTTTATCTTCACCAGTGGTTAATTTTTTGTACTCACGTGGGACAATTTGTGTACTCCATGAGTGGGGGCATATTTTCCTACATTGCATGGGGATTTTTTTTACAACGGTGCATTTTTTTGTTCAAAAAAATTCGTAAGTCCCATAATAAAGATTTTTACCACACTATAGAGCATCAGCTTAGCTGCGTAGCAAGTTGGGTCAAACTCTCTGTCATAAGGTTCATAGTCCATAAAAATCAGTTTAAAAACGCAGTGGGGTAGGCAGAGGGGGGGGGGCAGGGGGGGCCGCGGCCCCCAAATAATTGATTTCGTCGGTTAAGATGAGCCGTCGGTTTCACTTGAAAAATTCAGGCCATGGCACTTGAAGGCCGGATTTGCGGCAAAGTATAGGTTTAAAGTTCAATGCACAAGCGTTTGCGACAAGTAAATGTACAAAATCGTACAAAAATTAGCCCTCAGAAGACATTTAAAGCATAAAAACCCACAATTTTCAGTGGGCTTCGCCCCTCGAACACCAACGGGCTTCGCCCCTGGACCCAAACAGGGGCCCTAAGGCGGGCCTGGACCCTACCCATTTTTGTTGGTTGAGATGCGACACGGGCCCCCCCCCAATATGAAAATACTAAGATGCAACTAAAAAAAGGATAGCTATACTCCATTTACCTTCCTCGGGTAAGTGAGTACAGCGTTCTGACAAATGTTTTGCGTGTGTATTTTCACGCCGCCTTATACAGGCACGTGCGTACGCTAGGGTTGGGAATCAATGCTTTTAGATTTAATGCTGCGACTATAATTACATTACACACTGAAGTCATGACACAAAGGTAAAACAAAACATATCATAACATTAAAGGGTTGCCTTTAATAAGTGAAAAAAACAAGCTCCACTAGTCATGAAGGTAACCCTATTTCTAAAATCAATACTAATAATACAAGATCAACAGGACAAGGAACTACAATTTTTATTGTTTTTATTAATTACTTTAATCCAGATTATTAACACTTTTGCAATTCAAACCATCATTTTTGTGCAGGGAAGAGCATTTTGACAAAATAATCTCTAGTAAATACAACTCAAATTATTAAACAAACATTTAGCCCATTAGCTTAATCTTCACTATGTGCTGGGGCTCATGTCTGTCTGGAAATTCAGTGGGGGATGGAACCCTCATGTTCTAACAAATACACTTTTTTTTGGCATTTACATTAGGCTTCGTCGCCATACAAACACTGATGTGAAAGACTTCGCTACCCCGGGGAGAGGGGGCAACTAACTATGAAATGGATTGAGTTGCAAGGCTCCACGGTCCAACCCTGGGGCCTTCGGTGACAGAGGACTGGAAAAATAGGGGTCTTTGGCTGAGAGTAGAGAGCCAAATTGCCCAAAATAGGTAAAATTAAAAAAAAAAAAAAAACAACATTTCCAAAAAAAGGTGGTCTTGGGGTGGTTTTTGGTGAATTTTCAAAAAAATGCAGGTTTTTGTGTTAAAGGTGCAGTTCCGATCGTCTTTGGGACCCCCTTGAATTACCTGGAAGTGGTATCGATTTTGATATCAAATGACAAGGCGTCTTTTTCATTCTCGTACTGAAATTTGAAGCCATACAAAATCCATTTCATTACCAAGATATATACACAAAAAAACGCCGTTTAGTGGTTAACCATCAATGTTAGAACAGTATTAATCGGGCCTTTGCAAAACATGCATTATTGCATCTACCATCAAAAACCGCAAGTTTGTTTCCCACGGATACTCGATGGGGTGTCTGTGCAAGTGCCAGGCTCTCATATCACGTTGAGAACAATACACAATAAATGGAAAAGCACTTTTAAGTATTTTCAAAATTTTCTCCAAAAATAGGGGACTTTGGGTGGACCTGTAAAATTTCAAAATAGGGTCTTTGGTGAATTTTAACAAACTGGAGGTCTTTGGGTGACAATGATGATGAAAAGGGGGGTCTTAACAGCCTTACATACGCGCAGACCATATACAACGGAAGACCAAAGGTAACGCTGATTAATGGGTCACCCTCTAGGTCAAATTGCACAAAACAGTGGAAAATAGAGATAAATGATAACGGCAACAGATATTTGACCTCACAGGGACCGAAATCCCTGGGCGCTTCCATAGGTGCCGGGGAGTTTTCGAACCTAAGTAGGGTGTTTCCGTAACTGATCCAGAGTGCACACATTTTTTCTGAAAGACATGAATTCGGAAACCCTCATGGAATAAAGCATAATAGGTTTATTCCGTGAAGGTTTCTGAATCATAATGTGTCGCAAAAAGTGATAGATGGGTTGGTTTGGAAACTCCCTACTTAGTGACCCATATGAGACCCACCCCAAAATTAATAAGAGGTACAGGAAAAAAAAGTGTGTAGTTTTCAGTTAGGAACACCTACTGAGTATCACCCATGGGAGATGTGTTAATACAGATTCCAAAACGGGATTGTGGGGGCGTGGTACTTGACCCAACAAATTGGGTACGGGTGTGGTTCCACCGGGTAAATAAAAAAATCGACCCATGTTTTATAGGACCAAATTGTATTAAAAAAATAGGACCCATTTATATAGTTGGTTCCAAAAATGGTCAACCCATTTATTATAGTTGGCTTTGAAAAATTTTGCACCATTTTCATAGTAATCTTAGCCAAAAAGCGGCCCATTTTCAAAAAAAACTCTTTCCAAAAATCTATAAATCAACCATTTCGTTGATTTGAGCGAACAATCAGGAAAAATAAACCCATTTTCATAGTAAATGCGACCAAAAAATGGAAAAATGGACCATCTTATATATTAGCCATGACCCTCAAAAAGTGACCCATCTTATAGTAGAGTGGTGTTGAAAAACGAACCCTTGTAAGAGTAAGGCGTTGAAGCGCGTGTGTGGGCAAGTGGAAAAGTGAAGGGCTCGTGATCATTAGGGCGTGAGTTCAAGCCCCACAGTGGCCAACGGTTTGGTACTGGCAAGATATTAGAGGTTATGGTGAATATTTTTAGCTTCGAGTGCATTGGCCAAAAATCATGCACGCCGCGCTCAGTTTGACGACGAATAATGGCACAAGCCCCGCAGGGGCGCGTGCCATCTATGAGTATGAGTCAAACTGACGCAAGTGCAGTGATTTTTTAATTTTTTATTAATTATTGATTTTATGCAGACATTAACCTAATTCATTAAACGTGATTACGATAGACAGTTTTACAAGAAAATCTGAATTTTAAGATCATGAAATCCAATGCAGCAATGTTTCTAACGAAAAGATGCACATACCCGCTCATCAAATGATCCAATCCCAACGTCGCGCGTAACCGTTCTAGGACTCGTGTACGCTCCTAAACATACGGCCCGTGCAATGACAAATATCAATGCCTAATTTTTGTCCAATCATATTTCCCTTCATAATAAAGCTTTATGAATTAATCCTATACGCTGAATCGCAGACAAAAAGCGAAATCTGGGGAGATTTCATGTGATGGGGGATATGACAATCGAGTGATGATAGGGATGTGCGCTTGGCCCGCAGGCACTAGTGAAGCGAAATGATTGTGACGCTCCTAATGGCGGCGTAATAAACTAAAGGGCAACACGTACGCTTGGCGACTGTTTACAGTGATAAAGGCTTTAATTTACAAAATGATTATTATAACTGTGACCCATACTCGCGCGGCCACATATGTACCTACCCTTTTCAACTGAGTCCCCCCCCCCCCCCCACCCCCCCCCCCCCGGGTTTGTTTAGTAGCACCAAGGGGAGTATGACGGTGATTTCCACAAATTTGATCTTGCCCCCCCCCCCCCCACCCCCCCAGTTTTCCCCACCTGCCAGATGTGGATGCTTAAGTGAATTTACATGGGCTCCAAATTGTCCACCTAATACTTAATTCTACTTGCTCATTTCACAAAAATAAAGAAAAAGCATAGCACATTATACACTTTGTTTCGAGGCACACAAATGCTTTTGGATTGTGATTTGTGGACACTTTTTCTTTTCTGGTATGATTTTCCTATGTAATTGTAATTCAACAAAGTGGAATAATTGCTCCATCTCCTGGAGGAACTGTCAAAATGTTGGGATCTGATGAGCGTGGATTGAAGTACAGGCCTAGGGCTGGCCTTGCATTGTTTTTTTATTGTAGAAGAAACATGGGAGTCGAAGCAGCTCACACATTGAAGAGCGCATACACTTTGAAGAAATTTCTGGCAATTTGGTAGCAGCCAATCTCCACAATGGATGCACATCCTGGGGCACATCTACTCTGCCCTTCACCCAGAAGCAGAAAAGCAAATGGCACAATGTCCCTACATGTATAGAAAAAAAAATATATGAAAAACCTTTACTGTCAAAAAATTACATCAAAAAAATAATACGATCTTTACAAAATTGATCCATCAGATAATCAGTCATTTACCCCTGCATCCCCAAAACAGATACCTTGTTATGCATGAACTTCCATGTATGAAGATCAGTTTTTTTTGAGAATTAATTGTTTTCAACATTCAATTAAAAATATTTAACTGCTTTACACAAATGACCCGAGTTTTGAGGCCGGATCAGTTAGGGTAGCCTTTTGCCGTCTATGACAAAAATATTTCATGGTGTCTGTTTTAGTAAACCACACCCACACCTACCCCAAAATTTTATACATATTCATTGAAATTATTAAATTACCTATGGCCCAATATACATCCTCCATAAACACCATATTTATCGAGTAGTAAAAAGTTTTGTATCTGAGAAAGAAAGGCCTACCTTTCATATAATCAAAAATAAATTATGATACAGATGGGATTGGGGTCAACTATACTTAAAGCCCGATGAAAAGTTTACATTTCTAATAGTTGGAGTAAAAATGTGGCCAAGTAATACTATTATACTAGGTATATGCAGGTATGCCCGCTTCCCCACCAAAAAACGGCACACCACTGGATTGCACGTAGGACACAGTTCACCGAACAAGCAATGCGCGCGTACGCCATAGCCAGAAATTATTACTCCCAAAAACTAAATTAGCAAAAAAATACTTTTATTCTCATTTTTAGGCAATAGAACAGACTAAACAGCACTGGAGTAACAGGCGGGGGGGGGGTGTTTAAGGGGGGGGGGCAGGATTCCCCCTGATGACTTGGCCGGACAAAATAAAAATTGCAAACATCATGCTAAATCAGCCTTTTTTTAGTCCTCTGGCAGGAAAAAATTGGCCTTTGACCCCCTGAGAGGAAAATTTACCAAGACTGGGGAATTTGCCCCCCGAGCGGGTAGGCCCGATACGCCATGCTAAACAGATTTGTCCCACGATGGAAACAAAACAAAAGGGCGCATTATTTTTAAAAAATTCAGGTTCTCGTAGCCCTCCCTCCTCACTTTTGGGTTATGGTCAAATGTGTTCAGAATTAATGGTGCACTTTCTCATCCTGTATCTTCCATGATGATTAAAAAGTTCAGCAATCCTTGTGTGCGGTTAATGATCATTTCAAAAGATATTTTTTTTTGTGCACAATCATGACAATGAGACAGAACTGTTCTTGGGCTGCCTTATTTTCAATCAATTCTGACTTACTTCAAGCGGACTGACCTGTTGCCTCCACAGAGTGGTTTTTCACAAGAGTGGCAGGTTGCATGTTGAGCCGAGAGTCGGATTGATAGCACATATGAGGATCAAGTTGCAGTGATGATGCATGCACATGTCAGGACCGTAGCCAGGGCATTATGCGGGGGGGGGGATTTGCCAGGAAGCGGACCTTTTGCGCGTACAAAAAATTTTCAGCTCGCTGCGCTAGCCGAGTTGACCCAAAATTTTCACCGTCGTCTCCAAATTCTGAAGGGGGGGGGGGGGGGGGGGGGAGATGAGAGAAGAAAAAATTTCGTCGCGCGCGTTGAGAAAAACAAAGTATCGTACAATGACAATCGTAATGCGATTGTTAACAGCTACTTAGTCATTCATATACCAGGCACAACAACTTAAGACAAAACTTTTACTTGACAACCCGCGACTTAAAATGGGCAAAGCGGACCTCACATGTTCAACATTCCATAAAGCGGACCTTTGTCATTTTGGGGGGGGGGGGGGCGGTTGTGCGTGCGCACCCCGAACCCCCAATGGTACGGCCTGTGCACATGGACATGTGGCTTGCTGTAGTTTAGCATGCATGAATGCCAGGCTTAGGCCTGCTGCTTACTTGTTGAAAATCAATCCAAGTTGAATCTCCTATTTGGTATGCCAATGTTTGTTTAATGTCTGGCAAGCTCGATCATTAAAGTCATGATTCAGATCGTGAATTGGTCCGTTGCGTCGGTTGTACAACAAATGTACAGGGGCGGCCTGGGCGGCGGTAACTGATGCTACACACAAACCGAGTCTGTCTTGTATGTTAGGAAACTCTTCAATTGATCCCCCGAGTTGTCTCCGATCGATTACGTTATTTGTCGTATCAGCAAAGCGTACAGATTGGAGGGTACTGTAACATCGATGACTTGACTGTATCTGTGGCCCACTGACAACTGTGTTTGGTTTCGATTTAAGATATTACCGAGAATAGGTTGGTTTACTCGCGGTCATCAAGTAACCAAACCCCATGTGCTTTCCTGAAAATTGTTTAGTTTAGAACCTCGTTCACTGTGCGTTTTATTTTGCACAATCATATCTATATTTGGAGTCTATCAGCTTCAAAGTGTGAAATAAACTATAATATAAATATAGAAAACATAAAATTTTCCAAAACACTATAGCATTGACGATTGTAAAAATATGTATTACAAAGGGAAATTGGTTAAATATTCGGACTTTATTGCTACGCATGTGACAAACGAAATTTCCACTGGCAAACAGAGTGGATCCACCGGTAACATCATAGAGGTCAGTGTTACCATCTCACAATCTCACAATCTCGAATTTCTTACAGGGACGAAACACATTTACCCGGTAAGATTAGGTATAGCCGGGAGGGGGCTGACGTCACATCGCGGTGGAAACAAAGGGGAAGCCCACGGAATCCCCGAATCTCGGTTGAAAACAAACTGCGGCAAATTGCTCTTTAAGTTCCCTGC
>JAMKCH010052754.1:0-10001 GCA_023653785.1 Ophioderma brevispina
TTGCTGTTTTGGGATGGCATGTCCTACCCCTATGCATCGTCATTTATTGCATGTGAGGGGGGGCGCTAAGTACTATATCTGTGACCAGAGTTCTGTGACCATTTTGCTAACTCATGTCCATTCCCTTTAGTATTTATTTCGAGAGAATTTTTGCGTGGGTGTAAATTACTTACTGGCATTGCGCAAAACTTCCGGGAGTGTGTTATTTATTTTGTAGTTTTTGTAAAAATATATAGCCTTGAGGCGTGTTATTATTCTTGCATGGTTGGAAAATAGTTCACGGAAGAGTGGGTTATTTATATTTGTATGTTGAAAACAATTCCCGGGTTGTGTGGTTATAATTATTGCATTAGTGGGCATATATTTTTGGCATGTGTAAATATTATTGTCATTGTGGTACTATATTATTGCATTGGTGTAATATATTGCATTGTGTAATATATTAATTGCATTGTGTAATATATTATTGCATTGTGCAATATATTATTGCAATGTGTAATATATTATTGCATTGTGTAAATATTATTGCAATTGTGTATTATATTTTTTGCATGGTTGTAATATATTATGGTCATTGTGTAATATAATTGCATTGTGTAATATATTATTTGCAGTGTGTAATATATTATTGCTTGTGTCCTATATTATTGCATTTGTGTCAATAAATTATTGCATGTGTAATATATTGCATTGTGTCATATATATTGGCATTGGGTGTAATATATCATGCATGGGTAATATAGTTATTGCATTGTGTAATATATCATTGCATTGGGTATATATCATTGCATGGAATAGAATCATTGCATTGGGTAATATATCATTGGGCATGGTGCAGATAATATATTGCATTGTGTGTAATATATTATTGCATTTTGTAAATATATTATTGCATTTGTGTAAATATTATTGCATTGTGTAATATATCATTGCATTGTGTATATATTATTGCATTGTGTTAATATATATTGCTTGTGTAATATATTATTGGCATGGTGGGGGGCGGGGGGGGGGGTTTTTTTGTAATATATCTTGGCTTTGTTAATAAAATTAGTGATGTTGTATAATAAATTATTACTTTGTATCATAAATACAATTTTTGTTTGCGTGTAAAATCCCCCTTTATTTCCCCCCAAAAATGCTTGTGTTGAAAATAATCCTGTTGTGTGGTAAAAAATCATGCCAGTGTGAGAAAATCATTTGTTGCGTGGGTAAATAATTAAATTTGTTTGGTGAAAAAATATTTTTGTGTTTAAAGTGGCGTCCGTTCGACAAGGCCGTACTCTGGGCCTTATGTATTAATTATAACCTTGGTATTCAACCAGGAAGTGTGGGTCTTTCTCGATTTAATATTGTAAAATAATTATAACTCTGAGCTGGAATCAACATGTATGGACGCATTGTCATTTACTTATGGTGAAATTATGACACAATCATGAAAACAATAAGGACAACCTAATATACTCTAGGTGAACTGAGTCTCTCAACCAAATCTCCTACTTTCTGGCAGGAAAATGTTTTCTGAACCGCTCAGGAAAGTCTATACTTCAACACATACTAACAACACTTCAACCAACCAGGCTATATGGGAGGCGACGTGTTAATTCAGCTCTCAAAAATCTGAAAAAAATATATGAATTATGCATTGGAAATTACAATCCAAAGACACATTAAATCTAGTTGCTATGGGTTCACAGCGAGAGAACCATAGAGAGTCTTTCAACCACAAACGAACTTCTTCACAACTCGTAGATCATATTGAAAAGCGCGCCACTGCTTAATATAATAACCTTAGTTGGGTCACTTGTATAGCGCTATACCAAAGCACACAAAGCTCGGACCTGTGCCAAATTCTCAATTATATTTCATTCTCATTTTGCTCATAATAATTTCGTAGACACTTAGTACAATTTTGATGCACTACGTCGAAGTCCATATTAGCGAAAATGTCAGTGTTTAAGTTTTGACATCGTCTTTAATACTCTTCGACAGTCTCCAAAAGGGGGGTCACCCGACCATTTTTAATGGGGGGGGTGTTGAGTCTGTGTTGCCGAGAAAATCATAAGGTATGATTCAATAATTATCAAATTTTCCGGCTCGCTGCGCTCGCCAGGTAACCCAGATTTATTTTTCACATCGGATCGAAATTCTTAAGAGGGGGGGGGGGGGGGGTTGGAGCAAGTCATTATCAAGCTGCTATGAAACAAGACACAAACAAACAAAAATGCGAAAAGTGCACCGCCGATAATCCACGCATCGATCAGTTGCGCCGACATTATACCCTTATCGCCGACAAGTCAACATTTTGGCCGACAACATATTGTCAATGGGGGGGTGTCACACCCCCCACAACCCCCTGCCCCCCCCTCTGGGGACGGCCTGAGTCTCAATAGTGCACAAAGCAAACCACAGCTCTTCAAAACCATTTCCCATCCATGAAATCGTTCTATTATACCGTTTTGCTATTTCGATATTCCCTATTTCTCATTCACTTCACACGAGCTATCGGAACCTCGTGTCACAGCGCATTGTTCTTCCCCTGATTGTACCTGCACGACCCCGTGCAGTACTTGGGGGTTTGGATAGATCACACGACAAGCATCATGCATGGTGTGATGTCGTAATTATCACGTCGTGGCTCGCTTTGTTGGTAATTTGAGGATTCTTTAGCATGTGTATCGCAATGGAGAAGCGGTGCCCAGCGGTAAAAAGTTGACAGTTTGTTATGTTTCCCCCGTGGGATTTTTGTGCCAAAAGGATTTTATTAGCTACTCTTTTGTCAATTTGGGGTGCTGATTTCAAAATCTTAGGTGGCCATTTTTTTTGTCAACACCGCCTCAGTCGCCATTTTGGATTTCAAAATGGCCGCCCATTTTTCAGTATTTTTTGTCATATAGTCTCGGCTTAGGAGCAACTTTGAGGAGTAAATTGGTGGCAATACCCATGTTTGGTGATACCAGGGACTCCCATTTGAATAGCATCGTCCCCTTACTTATAAAACTGATGTTGTTTGGCTTGCCATCTTGAAATTTCCAAATGGCCGCCATTTTAAATTATGTTTTCTGTGCTATAGCTTGGTGTGTGTGGGCAGCAACGTGGGAAGAGTAGAACTGGGTGGCAATACCGCATGTTTGGATTACTAGGGATTCCATTACATGCACTGGCATTTCCTTGTATCTAATTTGAGCTTTGCCGCCATCTTGGATTTCAAATGGCCGGCATATCTAATACACTTGTTTTTAAACTCTCAGCATACCAGTAATATAACAGTCTAAAAAGGGAAATATGCATTGCATGTACTATGATGATAATTCCAAATCAAGGCATGCCTATGTATTTCATGAGCCAACTCAGCCACCATGGAAGATTTCATAATGGCCGCCACTAGACATTTTTTATGTTTTGGGATTAATAATGTTAATGTCAATGAAATGTAATCCAACTATCAGTATATAAATTACAGATTTCTACTATTTTTAACACTTTATTTGAGTGTAGGCATTAGTAATATTTTCGTTAAGCAAAGAAGTTAATACACTCATGTTATTCACCTTTTTTAGAGAGCAAAATGTCATGTTTAATCATGGCAAACTTGACTAAAATGTGAAGAGGAATGTTTTTTTTTTTCATTCCATCACAAGAAAAAAAATAAGGCTATGAAATTCCATCAAGGCTTTACAAACCTAATGGGGTACCTAGTCAGAATAGAACTTAAGTTCTTCAGAGCATGTGTCGAGAGTATACTCATCTATTGAGCTGAGACTTGGACAAAAAATCATTACCCAAAGCTTAAGGAACAGGTATCAAGGGCTGTTTATATACAACTTCTTATAAGAGTACTTAACATCAGCTGGAGGGACCATATTTCCAACAATGAGGTATATGGAGATATACCACTCCTATCAGAAACCATTAAAACGAGATGGTGTCCCTTTTGCAGGTGGCTGCATGTTGACACCTGCCAACCTCTCTCACCCCTCACCTGATTTTCTGGACACCACCTGGAGGAAAACCTAGGCCAGTGGCAGGAAATTAGTTATCCTATTTCATTGCTAAAGATGAGTTGGATTGTATGCGAGTGAAATCCAGCAACTCCTGAAGGATAAGGCAACCTGGTACAAATTTGTCTCAGCTGCTCTCGCATTCCGTCTACGGATGACAGATGATGATGATGAGTCAGGATAGTCTTCTGGACTTGTTTCCGTTTGTAAAATTGTGTTACAAAGCTCTGCTTTACAAGAGTTCTGCTCTTGGCAAATGTGCTGCATTTGCTTTTCTTGACGATACACCATGCAGCAACAAGTTTTCAAGAACAGGTTAACATGCGTCTAGGTCAGAAACTCGTCTCACCAAATGTCTGGAATACACCCATTGCGCCACAGCTGAATCTAGGGCTTTGTCCATCACCTCTTAGATATGCCAGATTATATATCCTCCCCAATCAGTACCACTTAAAGCATGCAGACCTGTAGACCTCATATCTTTTTCACATCCAACTGCTGCACACTATGCATGCATGTCAACTGTGCGCTTCGCTTTTCCTTTGCCGGTGATAAAATGGGGGGAAGCTCTCCTGGAAGGCTTATTGTTGAAGCATTCAATCAATGAGGTAAATGAAGACATCTGTGGCTGGCGAATATACAATCTATATCCCTGATGTCCCGACAGTCCCTTGGACACATCACGTACATGCATTGGGGATAAGGTGTCTGCCTCCTCGATGTGAGTGCTCACCAATATTGGAGCCACACACACCTGGTTGTGGTTGGAATACGTTGAGGATGCAACTAAGCTCTTCTGTTTATCTTCATATTCATGGAGTAGAGCTTTTCCCCAAAGTAATCTGTCAATGGTACCCCTAATTGAATATTAGTCCGGAACTCTGATGTCAAACTGACCGGATCAATGCCACCAGCCCTTTGGGGGGGGCCAACGGTGTCCTGAGCTTTGCAGTGAGTTATTAATATATATCTCTCGAAGATATCACATCCTTCATCATACCCGGATATGATCTTACGGGTGCTTCGAACAAAGGTGTTGGCAAAACGAACAGGGTACCATTGTTGGACCGTTTATTGATAACGTCGACCACTGCCATGGCGTCCTATAATGCACAAATTGTATTTTGATCTCAACCCGCTGGATGCATCCGCCGGTGTTAAGTCTACCTGAGATGTCACTTGGCGGTTCCTGTTAGACTGCACAATGAACATGACAAAGGTAAGCTGTCATTTGGTGATAAAAGAAACGGCCATCTGAGAAAAACTGTGATCTGCGGATAACAGAAAACTCTGTAGCTGTCCATTGTTTGGTCCACGAACAGATTTTTGAATGGAATACCTGACTTTGGAATACCTGACTTTAGAATACCTGAAATCACCAGATTTTATGAGCTTCCCCAAAGTGTCTTGGTCAGTGGCACTTAAACATCGTTATTTGGGCAAGACAATTGGTACATTTGGCAATATTTGTAGACGAAAGAGGAAGGATATTAGGAGGCAAAGTAGTATTTGAACTTGCTCCCCAATGGCACCGAAACCAAGCTCCCACTCTCCCTGTCTACTTGCTGAAATCCAAAGTAGACTCTCTACCTGCTTCATATAACTTAGGAAATTCTTTGGCCATCTGCGAAGGTCTTGACAAGTGGCAGCTCGGATCTGGTTTTCCCACCCGCCCCCCCCCCCCCCCCCCCCCCCCCCCCACCCCACCCCCCCCCCCTCTGAAAGATTTAACCTCTGTCAAAGACACCCCCATATCTGCTTGGTCCATATGAAGCCTATTGTGGAGTTAGTGACAGGTCAGGATTATGGGTACACAAAGTTTTCTAGTGCACAGTTGCTGTGGGCCAAAGAGGTCATTAGCAGACCATGATATCGGTTACATTGGGTACTCTTACACCACGTTTAAAACACTTTCCAGTAAAGATTCGATGGATTGTCGATGGTGGGGATTGGGTGAAGCAGCTTTCTGTGCTTATGGATTCAAGATACTTTGGGATAGAAGATGAAGTGAATCAAAACAAGCATGGACCTCATCCACTCTCAAACCCAGTTGGTAATCCTGTTGGAATATGCAGTTTCATGCTCTTTGTACAAGTCAAGATCAAGTGTGTATTGACAGTTTTTGTTGATGAGGACCTACATAAATAAAAGTGTGGGATATCCCTTGAGAAAGCAAAGCACGTAATCCTATAGAGGGGCGGTATAATCAGTTGAGGTCTCCTTAACAAATTTCCCCCCCCCCCCCCCCCCCCCCCCCCCCCACCCCCCCCCCCCCCCCCCCCGCACCCCCGCACCCCGCAACCCCCCCACCCCCAACCCACACCCGCGCCTCGCCCACCCCCCCACCCCCCCCTGGTTTCCATTAGGTCACTGATTGATAGTCCGGAGAAATTGAATCTGAACACTTCTGGCTTGGCAGCACTCGGAAAGGTAGATCGAAGACCTTGGTACGTTTCTCCCATAAACTTTACCCAATCTCCGTGTCCCAATTGATCCACCCCTACGTCTTCGTTTACCTTATTTTACTCATAAATTTAATTATTGTGAAATTTGAAATCAAACCAAGCTAAATACAGTGGCTTTAAAATAAGTCTTACTTGGAAGTATTCACTTCACTTTAAAGCACTCTAATTGTTACAACCATATCAGATTTAACATAAAATATAAAACAGCTCCATCCTAGAAGCAGGCCCCATGCAGTTTTACGCAATGCCATATGTCTTAATTATCCCGCCCGTAACTTTACAAAGTGCCCGGTGCAGGTGAAGTCGCACTGAATCTGTTATGAAGGCGTCTAATTAGGCTTTATTCGGGATTATAAAATCAAGAGATAACGGATCTATAAGATTCGGCAGTTACCCGTTTGGACAACATATAATTTGAAAAATGGCGGCCATTATGAATTCAAGATGGCGACTAAACCAAATTAGTATACAATAAGGAACATGCTTTTAATAGAATCCCTGATGATCACAAAAATGGGTATTGGCCACCACTTCACTTTTTCTACGTTAACAAGCCAAGATATGGGACAATTGTACATTTATGTAATTGAAAAAGCGACCATTTTTGAAATTCAAGATGGCGGCGTAACACCAAATTAGGTGACAAGCAAGACAATGCTTTTAGTGGAATCTCTGGTATCACAAACTGGGGTATTTTGGGGGGGGGGGGGGGGCCACCATTTTTTACTATTCTAAGTTGCTAAAAAGCGAGATCAGGACCTAACATAGTTGAAAATGGCAGCCATTTTGAAATTCAAGATCACGGCCAAACAAATTCAGTTACAGTGAAGACAATGCGTCCAATTGACTCCCTGGTAATCGCAACATGGTTCTTGCCACAACTTTCACTTTGGCTACGTTACTCTCACAAGCCAATATATGGGACAAATTGTGACATTAGGTAATTGAAACAAGGCACCAATTTTGAAATTCAAGATGGCGGCTAACCCAAATTAGTGACAAGCAAAGGCCAATGCGTTTTAATGAATCTCTGGTATTAAGACAAACATGGGTATATGCCACCATTTTTACTATCCTAAGTTGCTCATAAGGCCGAAGATACCAGGACATAACATAGTTGAAAATGGCAGCCATTTTGGAAATTCAAGATCAAGGCCAAACCAATCAGTTACAAGTAAGACATGCTTTCAATGGAACCCTGGTATCGCAAACATGGGTATTGCCACATATTTTACTCCTCTAAGTTGCTCATACCGAGATATAGGACAAAATATATGACAAATGGCGGCCATTTTGAAATTCAAAATGGCGATTGAAGACGTGGTTGAAAAAAATGGCAGCAACTTGTTTTGAAATCAGCACCCCACAAAATTGACAAGTTAGCCAATAAAATCAATTTTGGCACGAAAATCCACGGGCATTGAAATATCTGACATATCAAAACTAACTAAAACCTAGATCCTTCATAAATATTGTTGATTGTCGCGGTAAAAGTGTGTTAGTGTTCACCTCACTCATGCATATCTATAACAAAAGATGTTTCATAGTTCCCGTAGCATTCCTCATCCAGATCAATTTAATACCCCACCTCAAAGTACTTGCTCTATCTAAGTGTGACCCATACTTTTATGCATACATATCCACAGAGTCGTTCTTTAGATTTAGCAAGTCTCCAGAAATGTGGAATTGGACTTTACTATTCGGCAAGATAGCCGATAATCAGAAAGGTGGAAGACCTATATTGCGCTGCCTATTCAGAGGCACGAAGAAATGGGGTGGTCAGATCGGATGTGTACGTAGTATGGGAAAGTGTGTTATGTATTATAGTTGCACCGGAATGACTCAGTCAATAAACTTCGATGTTATTTTACCGTACGAAGTGACATGTATTTTATGTCAGTGTAACGCCTGTTGATGTGCACCGATGCATGGGTACAAACAATGTCCTTAAAAGGGAAAACGTGCTACTGCACATTAATAAACTGTACCTCTATTACATTACGGACTGAAGGTTTTGGAATGGACATAAGGAAGTGTCTTGAAGCCTGTGAACCAGTCTATAGCATTTTGTTTTGTTCCTGTAATGTTTCGTTTCTAATTAGGGGTGATTGATAGATATTTATGAATATTGGCTGTTTAATTCACTCAAAATGGATTGAAACCGATGCGGGGGATTATTAATATAAGACAGGCAGTTAACCCAGACGTAATTCGTTTTTTCTTCATCGAATGAACTACAAGTACTGATGCATTTACTCCGTAATGCTGTACATTGTTAAGTAATTGTGCAGCTTCGATTTGACATGTTATATCGATTTATGTAGGAACTACCAATAGTGGCACAAAATGTTAACTTTCGCTAAATGTTAATGCTCGCTGCAATAATGAGATAACCGAGAAAACACTTGAGGCAGAACTTACATTATATTTGGAAAGCTGTTTTAACTATTATTGCATTTAACTATGCATCAAACCCTTAATTATTCCTAATATAGACAGGAAGAGTTCCATATGGGTTTTTTGTGAATTGTCCAGGTTCACGGAAGCTAAGCGCGTCACACTCTGTGCTCGTGTTTGTTTGTTTTTAACTCTTTCCCCGGACTATTTCTAGCCAATATTTCGCTTCAGCGCTTTCATTGTTTTAGTCCAGGGAAGCAGAACCATTGGTAACAGCTAGCGAGACGGGTAATTCTGGCAGGAACCTTCCCTTGATTTCTAGACATAATGTCTTGCCTTTAGGCTGTTTTTCAAATAAACTGTAACCCGATATCATCTGGTCTGCCCACAAAGTGTACTGCATGACTTCATATCACAACACGCCAATCTTTAGTGCTAAAATCCTGTTAGGCAATTGCCTAGCACACCTGGTTAACACAACAGACATGTAAAAATGTTATCTGTTTAAAAATCAAGGCCCGCTATTTCTTGATACATATTATACACCATCTGAGTGGAGTAATTGATCCAATTAGATAAGCGAAATAAGAAGAAATAATTCATATAACGAGATTTTATTGAGGCATTCATGTATGGTCGTAAAATAAGTCCCTCATTTGAGATCAGCTAATCCTAGTGTGAACAGGGGATTTTCCGTAACCTGACCCATCTGACACACTTTTTCTGACACACTTATGAATTCGGAAACCCTAACGGAATTAGCCTGTGCTCTATTCCGTGAAGGGTTTCCGAATTCATAAGTGTGTCAGAAAAAAAGTGTGTCAGATGGGTCAGGTTACGGAAACCCCCTGTGTACAGAGAGAAAATCGAAACCCGGGTAACACAGAAATTCCGCGGCTCACCTGCTGTTGATGATGATTTTGAAAACACAGGGGTTCGTTTACATAGACGGCTCGATCATTTATTAAAAAATTATAACTAAGTTGAAGACAAGCATTTAATGCCCATGATATACGTGCCGTCGCAGCGTGCGACTTTAAAATCGCTAGTGAAAAAACCCTCGTAGTGTTTTGTCAATGGCTTCCAGCGTCAATGTCGCTGGGAGCGTCGGAGCGATTGAGTTGAATTCAAGTCAACT
>JAMKCH010052755.1:0-15574 GCA_023653785.1 Ophioderma brevispina
GCGCACATGGCCAACATCATATTTTGACCATAACGTGATAAGCTGATTTTGGTTATCACCTTCATTTTTGTGGCAATACCATGTTTTGGCAGCAGGAATCATCTATGCAATGTCTATCTCACCACGACTTTTCGTTTCTCGATATGGCAATTTAGTCTAAAATTGGACTGCGAGGGCGTCCAAAAAGTACATATCATAATCAAAAGTTTTCAATTTTAACCGGTTGGCCATCATAGATTGTTATTCCACTTTTTTTGAGATTAAGCTGTGTAACCACTCTCCATTTTCCGTGCATCAATTTAAAATTGACGAAAACACTCTCAATGGAATACACAGGGGTCAACGAACTTTCTTAAGTGTAGGTTTCAATGGAGGCCATTTTATGACAATAAAAAAGGCATATAGTTGGAAACCGCAAACACCACGCAAGTCAATTTTCAGAAGTGTTCTATATGAAAAATCTCTTTCAACTTTTTGAATGTTAAAATCAAATACTCAATCGGATGCCATTTATTGGAAAGCGCTCCTCAGAGCTCAATTTAAGCACACACGTTATTTTCAGGAAAACGAAAAGGCTATTTTGGATGGAAAGCTGTACATTAGCATGATTCCTAATCTTCACCAAAAACATGGGGTATGCCACCAAAATTAAGCAAATGAGCAAAAAATCACCGAGTTGTGGTCAAAAAATCAAATTTTTGACAATTTTGGCGGCCATTTCGGATTTTTCGATGGGGCCCCTGGTTTTCGCACTTTTCAGTTTTATCCTCGAAAGTGGGATCAGGGTTATTAAATCATCAAATGAGCCTGTGTCGAAGAAGTTATCTGAACATTGAATTCTATAGCCCACCTCATTTTAAGACATTTATGTAGCCAATACAAGGTATGAAATCTTTTGTGGCTACTATATGAAATTTATATGACAGTATGACCAATATTTGGTTGCCTCAAAAAAGCTCATTGCACCTTTAAAAGGCAGTCACTGCTTTGCCCTGTGGAAATATAAAAAGGAACTGGACTCATGATTATTTAAGCAGACAAACTAATTTTTTTTGGGGGGTCGACAAAAAATACTCTGACCAATTGAAAATTAGGGGGATTATTATAAAAGTTTTAGAGTTCCAACTCATGTGCATTTTATATCCACGTATTTTGCGTAGGAGTAACATGTGCATATCCTCCAAATATTTGTTAGAACAAATATGGAAACAGCATTGAGTACAGCAAGGGTGAAGAAGGGACAGGTTATCTGTACAAGCCTTGTGGAATTTGAAATATAAACCACTGGGAACAGTAAAAAAATATCATAGGTGATGACTGTTGAAATTAGGCAAAGTCATAACGGACTGCACATTTATTACAAGTCTAATTGTTCCATTGGAGCGAAAAAATCCTTTTAAGTCCAGCGGTAGAACCATATAGACCTTGCCTATGACCTTGCAAAAGTGTGCAACGAATGTTTCAATGGTTTCTAGGCAACACTGACAGTTCCAAATCTTGATGATGCAACTTTACATCCTTGGGCATTAATTGAGATAAAGAGGGTAAATTAACGGGGGGTCAAATTTGGGATTTAAAGGTGATTAGAGATGTTCATATGCTTCTACGGATTAAATAGGCCCTACTTGTACTATGCATGACGGCAACCCCACCACTGTATAATTAAGGGGGGGTTAAAGGACCAGCTAGGGGATCGCACTAGGCTTCTGTTACTTGCTGAGTAAACAGTTTGTATATCTGTGGTAACTTCCAGTACATTTGAAACCAATTGTTAGAAATGCTTATCCCATGCTGACCTTGAACACTTTTTGGACTGCCATGCAAACAAAAGGTCATTGATTCTCCATCCCACTAGGCTTACAGTCGCTTATGGTGGAAATTTTGTTCATCTGAATTGTTACGAAATGAAATGTTAGAGAAAAGATCGATAATTACTCAAGCTATAGTGATTACATGGAGTCTATGGGAGATCAGTTCAATGACCTGGATATAGAAAATAAAACAATGCCCTTCGATGTGGATATAGTCCAACTATTACTCCTGAAGCATTGCGTCTGTTGCTAATATTTTGATTGGTACTTGGAACTTTAATATAGATCAAGCAATGAGCAAATCAGTAGGAATGGTGGTTTTATTGGTTAATTGCTTAGAGGGAATAGTTATGTTGTGTCCATATTGAGCGCCAATGCGGACACACATGGAGTGGTTTATTCTAGGGAGTGTTAGGACCATCACCTGATCACTATAGCCTCGTCCCCAGAACCCCAAATTTGACCTGAAGTGGTCAGGAATTTTGGTATCTTGAAGGAAAGCTAATGAAATTTACCTCCCCCCAATATGTGAGATTCTTAAGATACTGGATGTTGATTTGAAGTTTACCAGCAAAAAATGACCCCATTTGGTGTACCAATCACCAATTGCCACAGTACTGACTATATATAAAGCCACAACTCCACATTTTAGATTAGGCTAGGTCTTTAACATGTGTCATTAACGAATGTGGAGTAATGCTACTTCACCGTGAAGTTTTTTCAATTAACATGCGCTCAATTTCAACGATTCAAATTTCATCCACTGTATGATATACCTCTTCTTGATAATGCACAACATGAGAAACACCCCTTACGTTATAGAAGGCGATACCTATAACGTATAAAAAATTCTCCCAAGACATGGAAAATGTAAAATTGCCAAAAATTACGACTACATCAGTTCTGCAACTCCCAAACACAGGGTTCGGACCTGATCATTTATGCATATCCGCCATTTGGATTTTTGGACCAATATTCTTATATTTTGTGGATTCAAAACCAAAGACAAATTTTGTGCTCAGGTTTGATTACGAAGTAGTCTAGCTGGAGTGCCTTTTTTTGGTGATAGATCATAGCTCATTCAAAACTTATTTCCAATTACTACACAGTATGAAAACAAAACAGGGATATGGAGGAGTCGAGGAAAAGGTCTATAGGGCTCAAACACTCGCCCCCCTTGGAATACATTAACCACCTCAAGAAACAGGGCTAAACTAAATCAAGACACGCCAGAAAGGGTTATCACTTGGACCCTGTAACACACCATTTCTTGTTAGACTAAAATCATTATAGTCAATACTCTTGGTTCACTGTAGTTGTCTGGCGACTCTTTGCCTGCATTGTTAGTAGGGTCTCTACTAAGAAACAGGGAACCATTTTTTGGGACATCAGGTCGTAACTGTCAAGTGTAATTGATACACCACCTGTGCTTCTAAGTTGGCCTGGATGTTTGTTTTGGGCATAGATGGCCTTCAGGGGCATAATGATTTTCTCGTTTCCAACTATCCCCCCAGTTCTGATTCACCGATCGCCGAATTAATTTTCGGTTTAACCCGCCGATCCGATGCCGATTACCGATGTATGTTGTATTAACCCAAGAACACTACAAAGCAGATACAGTAACAACCTACGCCGTTAAATTTGTCCCCGTGGGTGTTATATATTTCGAACAGTGGTATACCTAAATTCATGTATCTCCGAACTCACTTTGTTGGTATAAAATATCCAATATCGTCAAACCAAAGGTGTATGTGGTGTGTTTCCTTATAAATTTCATATTTGTGGTGATGTTTTGGTCTCGAGAAGCGCTCCAAATATGATTAATATGTCTGAATCGCCACGTAAAATTTCCGTGAATTTCCAAAGGTGACTATGCAGCATTCTCAAACTCACGATCGCGGTGTTGCGCTATGGGGGAATTTCCCGACGTCAATATGGGTATTTGAAACAGTGCAAGGTCATTTTGAAACCTTATGCTTAATAGTAGATATTAATATATTCTGGAGAGTCTTGAAACAATCACCATGGTTATGACCCCAGAAAGCTCGTTGAATGCCTCTCTCTTTCAATGCCCATTTTGGCTAAGTACCAAGTCATTTTACAGTACAAAATGACAATATAATTAATTCATAAGCATCATTGCGTATCTAGTATTTTCCAGCTCAAAACCATTGTTGTACACTAATGGCGGGGTAGCTGGGCAGGATTGAGCATGCTCAGTAAACATTAGGCAGTTGTATTATGTTATCAAGCTTAAACTTTTTGTTCAGGATACATCAAAACGTGCAAGTATTAATGGTACTGATATCAATATTGTACCAAACCAACGCAAGAAAAATGCACTTTATTTTTTCTTTTCTTAGCACAGAGCAAAAATTGTAAAGTTTAATAATGACAATTGACAAGCCCTAAGTGTTTCGTCAATGTCATGATTCTATCAACTACTCAAAGGAATTATTTCTCCAATTACAAATAACTGCAACAAAGACGATGTTTTGTGATGGCATTTGCCGACACTCGATAATTTTGAGCACATTGTCATACAACGGCGCCGTACCACGTGGAGAACAACCACACCCGGAGTCGCAAGAGTTGAATCTTGATCTTTTTACCGCCACTGGATTGCAATGCCCTCCAGACGATGTCGGCCAAGCCTCTTTAAAACACAGCCAAAGCAATCAAATAGACTACAGACACAAACCATAACAAATTAAGCGCTGTGAATGTGGCATGTGGGTCATGTAGGTGTTTTATGCTCCGAGTGGAATAAGAAAAATTTGCTTTATAACATCTAACAAATTTAGGATTTTTCAAATTTTGTATTATAAGGTGTAACTAACGGTGACGTCTAAATTGGGATTTCTTTGCCGCCACCGCCTATTTCCCGCATTGCTTTGACCCCCCGGTAACTTGATCAAGATTAAGGTTTGTGCGCGGCCACGGGCCAAATGCTGGTCTGTGTTTAGAAGGGATCCACCCCGCTCAGGTTAACTGCCACGCACATTTGTACTCTAATATTAGACACTCGGGGAAGTCCCAGGGGAATTCCCCGAATCTTCTCACTACCTTTCATACTCTCACGTAATAAAATCACTAAACCATTTTTTTATTATCTGCGATTGAAGTGCTACATAGCTAGGTCTTCTTCAATGTTCAAGTTTCTTTTGACCTTGAGAACATCAGACAGAAAGTAAGACCATCATTCTAGTGTGTTTTTATCGTAAATGATGTATAATTTACCATGTCAAGGGAAAAATCCAAAATGACGACTGGTTACGGCGTCCGCGGGTCATAGAGTAATAGCTTAGATTTCAACAGTGATTACTGCATAATTTATTAATCTTGGGCAAAACATGCATTTACATTACCAGGAGAGTAATACTTAAGTATTTAGTATACCAGCTTATAATATTTTCTTGCAGTTGAGATCTTTTTAATCATTTTTTAATCTTTCTGAAAGTTTTCATTACATAGTCGCCAAGTAGCAACCAATAGTCGTAGGCGATAGTTGCGTACGTCGTCGTGCAGCCCTATTATTATATGGGTAATTCCCCAATTTCATTCGAAATCATTGTGTTTGTGTGCATAATTGCGATGTGTAATTTATTGATACTTCGTCATTAATGGTAGGCGTAAAAGTAGGCCGGGGGAAGGTGTAGGGTGAGGTGGAAAGATTGTCAACCTAAAATGAAGCCTAGAAGCTTGTCATAATAATTGATAGGTTCGTCAGATCGGTAATGCAGCAATTTCAGCCGTGCCGCTTCAGATTCGCAAACTATTATCGGCCGATAAGGAAACTCCCTATGCGATCGGTTGGACTGTCACCCATGGGTATGTTACCTCTTAAGTTTAGAAAGTTTTTCTTTGTATGACAACTAAAACATGCTTCTTTTTCCTTTGAATGCCACTTCTACATTTTTATGAACTGTTGTGTAGTGTGCATTTTGTGTGTGTGACTTGGATTAAATGTTAATGGTAAAAATTTGGTAATATAAATTAAAATGTTCAAAATGTGGGTATGACAGCAAAACAATTAAATGTACATGTTGTGGAGGGGGTTCTCACATTGGGAGGAGGAAGTATGGTTATGTGCGCTATAAGACCCTCATTTTTTAGCTCTTTTTATCCCCCTGCTTGAAAGCAGAGGTTGGTATTGCGAGGGGCGGCATGTCCTATGTGTATGTGTGTGTAATGTATGTGTATAGTGTTCCATTTTGGTTAGGTTTTTCGTTTTTTAGAAAGTTTAAGTCCGATTTAAACCATTATTATGTTTTCAGAATCTTCCAGCCTATACTTTGTACACAGCTTCATGTCACTAAAACCATGTACCTGAGTCAGTGACATGAGTTTTTGTGACCATGACATGATTTTTAAAGACAGGACATGAAGTTTTTTCTGGGAGGGCTTCTGATTGTCTGAAGTAGTCTAGGGTGTTCCATTTCTTTGGGGTGTCATTATTTTGGTTTTGCTGTCCTACTGTTGAAATTTGTGGTGGTTCTTGGTGTCTTCTGGTTCCTTTCTTTGGTGGTTTCCTGGGGTCTACTGCTCCATTTCTTTGTGTTTTTTTTTTTTTTTTTTTTTTTTTTTTTTTTTTTTTTTTTTTTTTTTTTTTTTTAAAAATATTGAAGTTACCATGTGGGTTTATAACCTTTCACTAATGTTTATAGGATCTAGTTATTCGAAACTTGAAGCCAGTTCAATCGATTCTTTACAACATATAATGATATATTGGATGATTTTTATCGCGGTACAAGAATTCGGTCTCGCTATATTTTTGAAATATTGCGCTCGTCGCTCCCGCGACTCGCAACAATATTTTTCAAAACTCATAGCTTGACCGATACATTCTTGTATCCACTCAAATCCCAGTCTCATATCAGACTTGGGGTGAAGGTGCAATAGGGGTTTCCTTATATGTGGATGTGTCAAAGGTCATGGCCAGGTCAAAGTCAATCTGATGTCCATGTTCCAGTTCCGTTTGGTTAGGTTGTCGTTTTTGCATCTCCTTCGAGAAAGTTAAAGTCCGATTTAACCAGACTTTGCGGTTAAGGTGCAATAGGTTTCCTTCATATGGATGTGTCAAAGTTCAGGACAAGGTCAAAGGTCCACTGAGGTCATGTTCCAGGTTGGTTAGTTTTTGTTTTTCTGGTCATCTTTGAAATTTGAAGTCCTATTTCAACCTAACTTGGGGCGAAGGTGCAATACGGGTTTCTTCATTGTTGTTGAGGTCAAAGGTCACATATCCAAGGCAAAGGTCATATGCGGTCTTTCCCCCTTTGGTAGGCTTCATTTTTCAGAAATTGCTACATTTCTAGAATTTTCAATGAGAACAATTTATTGGAATTTTGATGCCCGCAAATGGAAAGCCCCCCCCCTTTCACCTTCTCCTATTTTTTCTTTCTATGCCAAATAACACCTTCTGTATAATGACCATCTTGCCAGGGGGATCGCGCAAGTTTACTGCTGTATTTTAGTCCAGTTGACCCCCCTTTAAGACCCATTTCATTTCCAGAGACCCGACTTTTCAGTCCAAAGCCATATTCTACCCAATTTTTTCAAACTCCTCAAAAAGTAGCATGGAAATTGCGGGAGATCGCAGATTATTTTCTGAAAACAGTTTCGGAGACCCCATTTTTGGGCCTGGAATCACCCTTTCCTAGTTTCGGAGACCCCATTTTCTGGGCCTGGAATCACCCCCCCCCCGGTACAGGTTTATTAAGAAAGCCAGAAAACCAAAATTGAAAAAAAAAAACAAAGACCAAAGTTTCAGGAGATCCTGTACAGACAAAATGTTATAAGTATTAGAGATGTGCACGCCAGCACGTCGTGATTTTTTCACTTAAAGTGTGGTGGTAGACATTGATGAAATATGAAAATCCTGAAATTTGAGCGTCATAGTCCATTTTGTTTGCCCGCTAGAGCAATTGGAAATTAAGGGGGGTCACCATCAAAACTGCCGCCCAATGTGAACGACTATGTTGAGAGGGTCACAGATTAGTATTGGAACCCGACAAAACTTTGAAAATCACTATATATTGTGTAATATTTGGTGTAGAAGTCAAATATCAGGAAGTTCATAGCGTGTTTACTTTTAGAGTTAATGAGGCCTAAATAGGCGCCTTTGTTTCATTTGGGGCCAATTTGGGGGGTAATAACTCCAAACGTAAGAAACATTGTATTGTCCATCTTTTGGTACAATCAGAGGTAATAGTAGAACTTAAACCAAATTAACCAATAGAATTAGAAACAGAGAAAGTAATAAGTGAGGTACAGCTCATTGAAATTGGTAATTGTACTTTTTTGGACACCTTTTGACCCCCCGAACAACCCCATGTGAAATTTGACACCGCCCTCTGCTTTCAATATGTTGAAGATATATCATAAACAAGTTTCCCTGAAAGAACTAGCTTGTCTTTATTTTTCACAACCCCCCCCCAAAAAATACACACGCAAAGTTACCACACAAGGTATATGTGACCCAGAAGGTCATTGTACATGCCACAATGGGGATATCAGCAAAAGTATCTTGGGCAGAAAACAATGAAGAAATCGAGACACCAAGCTGATTCTTGCAAAGGAATAGTTGATCTGAAGTAGAGAGGGGTGAGTTCATATGTCAACATTGATGTTCAGGGGGCCACGACATGTCACAATTCCAAAATTAGGATTTTTCAAATATTGTACAGCGTTCTGACCCCCCCACCCAACTTGTTCACACATGAAAGATATTGCATTTCTACACCCCAAATACTTAAAAGCTAATAAATTTGACGGCGAGTGTGGTCTAGCGGAAAAGTGTAGGACTCGTGATCAATAGACGGTTAAAATCGTGTGTTCGAGCCCCACTATGGTAACGTGTTGTGTCCCTGGGCAAGACACTTGTCTCAAATGCATCGCCACCCAAGCCCGGAAATATGAGGTAGCTGCCTATGGGGAGAATATTACGATCTAAACGGCTGATAGGCTTGGATATGGGAATGATCACTAGCATGCCATTTGTGCTTGTACCTATAAGTGGGGTTGTGCTGTTTATTTGGGGGTGTTTTTTTTTTTGGGTGGGGGGGGGGGGGGGGGTGGGTGGGGGGTGGGGGGTGGGGGTGGGGGGGGGGAACCTAAAGTGTTTCACTTCATGCACAACTAAACACCACACCTCTGGAGTAAGCCCAACAGCATCCTTGATGCTCTCGTTTAGTCTTAAATTAATCCTTATAGAATTATCTTTCATATAAACATGTCAATGGCTGTCTTGCACTTAATTTTGATGACTATTTTTGTGAGCACACTGAAAAACAATAGCTTCACTTGCCGCCACTTGGATTTTCAGCCAAATTTTCATTAATTGCCGAGTTTGGTTGCATTTTGAAAACAAAGGGACGAATTGTTGTACTTCAAATTTTTAAGCCCACAAGTAATTCTATGACAATATCTTTTAAAGTTAATGCTTGTCTTCGACTTAGTTGTAATTTTGGAATAAATGATCGAGACATCTATGTCAAGAAACCCTGTGCAAAGACGCCATTGAAAAGGCAGCTGAGGTCATGCATGCGTCACATGGGTCAAAACGTGGACGTGTTTATCAACATGATAATTTTCTCCATGCATGCCCATAGATGATTCCGAAGTGTAGGCCACCCATGGGTATTTCATGAGACCTAATTTATGCAGTATGATGTATGATCAGGGATGAATGGCGTAAATCACACTCCCTGTATTTGACTCTAAAATTAGGTCATGGTCAAAAGAGTGGAATTTGTTCCTTCCAAAACTCTAAAAATGTGCTGTAACGGGTGAGAAAATTCCTTATGGATGGGCCGGAAGGGCTCATTCATGAGGAATTTTTTTTTAATATGGTGTATATAATTAACTTTCACACTATTTTGAAAGGACAAACGGTCACTCATGGAGGACTAACCCTGTTTTAAACCAAGGACTGAAAGTTAGACGCCCTTTCAGAATACCAGCTGAAAGATAGAATGATATCATATCAATTTGATCTACTCTGACTAAATTGCAACAGTGGTCTATTGGACATTGTGATACAAACATTTAATCATAACATCAAATTGCATCGATCCAGAATCAAACGAAATTTTTGATGAAAATAAAGAATTCCATAAACAAGTGCTATCTAAAGTGGCAACCTTGAATTGATTTTCTCATTAGTGAAAAGTTGGTTTGTTACTATTGCCTTGTTTAGCAGATAATAAACTTCAGGTGAACCTGGTGCTTGAATTGAAGCCAAGAATTGCATTTCCAACTTCGACATCTAACTATGCACACCATGCCTGGCTTGTTGATAATGCTAATCAATTGGAGCTTGAGACATTTGGTGTGGCTTACAGAAAAAGATAGCCAGGACTTTGGTGGAAGCGTCCTAAAGAGTCAAAGATATTGAATTAAAGCTAAATTTGACAAGGCTTGGCACAGACATGATAGGTTAGACTCTCAGTGGTCCCATTTCTGTACTCTCTGAAACAGCACAGTATTAATTGAGAAATAAGAGCTGAATTTTGGAAGCAGTGAGAGCACATGCCATTTCGAACAGGGTCAAGCATTCCACAAGTATCTTATTTCCATATGCATGGAGTTAAACTAGCTTGTATGTCCTATCCATAGCTCTGGATCTAAGATAAGTAAAGTATGATCTATAGTTGTATCCACATCGCGGTGGCTGTCCTACACCTTCGTTTCTGAGTGTACATGACATTAACTATAAACACAAACGTGGACTGTTTGGGGTCTACATCTATAGCTTTAGTGCGATTCAGCAATCTGACCCAAATGCTGTAAGCCAAACAATATTGTGTAACAATGTTCTGTTGAAAGACTTGCAAAATTCTCTTGTGGAGTCTGTAATATGGCATGCATGGTACTTGTAGCAACTTGTCCAAGTTTCAAATTTACATATCTGTTGGTGTTTACTTTACTCCCACATGGTAATTGTTTACCAACTATCTATGACTTGAAACTGGTTGCAACATTTTAGGCATCCATTTTAGCCATTGATCAGAAAAGCCTGGCCTCTAATGTACAAGTGACCCTAAAACCTAAATATGTTTGGTACTTTAAATTAAACCTGATCGATTTAAAATAGTACTAGAATGTTGCCGCCACTTCTCAGAACGGACAATGTGGATCACGGTTCCCATGCATATCCATGATAACATCAGGATGTTGGTATGTTGGAATCCCTTGATAATTTCCCCGTGCAAATACTGCCTTTTACAGAATAAGCCGCAAACATTGTTGTCCCATGTAATCACATAATATTTTGATAGTGATGAAGTTTCCATGTACTACCAAGCTCATCATGCTACAAAACTCCTCAGCTCCACTCCATACCAATATTATCCATCATTAGCACAAGTGCATCCATATGTTAAAACTATTTCACAAGTATGTCCTCCACCATGATACGCTCTGCAGAACCCTGTCATCGCAATCTTTACTGACATTTCCATGCATTTGCTAGTCTGTCGTCACGTTTTGCCAACTTGTGGAACAGCCTTCTGAACATTGGCCCAAGATGTACTTTATTGAAACTCTATGCTGTACTTGGTTGGTCCTGGGAAGTTCTAAACATTGACTAGGCCCAATTCTTTTCCACTGTTGTAACATGAAGTAGGCCTATGAGTTGTTTTGGTTTACTGACTTGCCAAATGGCTCAACATTTTATTCCTATCATTTGAATGTTTGTTTTTAGAACACCCACAAATTATACATAATATTTTGTGACTTACATGATCATAGCAAGGTCACCAAAAAGTTTGTCTTGAATTCCTGTGAGAATATATTTTAAAATTTGATGTTACTGCATTGCTTTTAGTGTCGCCAGGAAGACACATTGGGATCACTTTGTCCACTGTTGTCTGTTGATGTAGTTTGTTGTTGATGTTGTCTGTTGTTGTATTGTGAAAAAAAGATTAACATTTGCCTGTAATATCCACATACTTCAATGGATTTAAACCAAACTTGAGTCATAGGTGCAACGTGGGATCCTGCATTTGTTGATGAGGTCAAAGGTCATGAGGTCAAAGGTCATGAGGTCAAGTTGTAAGATAGGTGGAAAATGTAAAATTGACCTGAATTGAAAAGTTAAATTGGAACCAAACTTGGCTTATGGATATTACATACAAACCCTCATTTGTTTGAGGGCAAAGGTCATATATGTCAAGGTCAAAGGTCACGAGTCCAATCATTCACAAACTGCAACGACAGACGACACAAGCGGTTTGAGGACAATATTTATTGGTTTTATGACTAAAACTAAAAGGAATCCTTAGTGCTAGAACTAGATTTTGGGCAAAAGAAGCTGAAACTTTTTTTTTGGGGGGGGGAGCGATTTGACCTGGTTAGTCTTTGGAGACAAATGCTGTACAATATTTTCAGCTTGATATTAAAGTGTAGCCTATTCACTGATACTTGTAAATACTGACCAGAAGTATGAATGTCATTAGAGATCAACTTGTACAGAGAGTGAACACTAGTGGTTCAAGAACTGCCTTATCTTTATGTTGGAATCATGAAATGACTTTACATAGTACAGTATTTAGAAAAAAATGCTTTTTACTACAAAAATGATATTTTGACAGTCAAGGTCAAATGTTAGACAATGACAATTTTTCAGAAACAGAGGCTTGGTTCAAACTAGGCTTGTATTGTATTTATTTTAATATGCAAGGTGTTTATTAAACTTGGCCTCATGAACAACAAACTGAGATATAACATAGTCCATAGCATTTTATGGGTGAAACTACCTTGATAATCAGATTCATGTTATTATTTATGATCTTCAAATAGTTAAATATGATTATACCTTATTGCCCAACTTATAATAATTTAACTGCAGTACATAGAGGCAAAATTTGCAGCTCAAATGGATCATCATGTAGTTACAACAGAACAATCATGTATGTGGGACAGATTAGATTAAGATTTCTTTGCAGCATGTGGGAAAAGAGAGGAGGGGATTTGAACTGATTTTAAGTGGTTTATCATTACTATCATGATGGGGTTAATCAGATTGATGTCATGCAGGGGCGGCACCAGGTTGGTGGGTGGGCTTGGGAGCAGTTCAAATTTAGGAAAAATTGGGGTTTTAAGCAATAAACTGCTGAAAAATTAGGGTTTTTTTAACCTATGAGTTCATTTTTGTACTGTTCTCCCCCCTTTTCGCCACTCCTATGGATTGTAACTGGCGCCGCCCTGGTTACATATTGAAACGGAGTGCCTGAAGCTGGAAAGTGAGCCTTAAGGAATGTAACAAATCCAGATAAAGTCCAATCATTTGTTGTTACCCCCAAAAATTGATTGAATAGAGCTGTTATAATAAGTTGCATCAACTTTATCAACTGTACCAATGCTCTTAAAAATAACAGTAATATTAATGGTTTATCTTTATTGCAGTTCCTGTAGTTGGATGTCTAGGAACAAATGTTTATGTAATGGAACAAGAGGAGATAGGGTAAGTATTAGTTTGATTACTCGCCATTTTTCTTTTAAATAGAGATTCCATCGGCCCGATCGCTAATAGCATTGTCCCCAGAAGCCCAGATTTTATCGGAAGAAAAGCTATTTTTATCATTACCTGTAAATCTTAGAGCCAAAGGCTGTTTGGTTGGAAGTTATGAGAAAAATGGCCCCGTTTTGGTCGACCCATATTTTTAGTAATTGTTACACCGTAGGGCTACGTATGGGGCTTACACAATACTCCACGTTTTTAGCTCTCGCACAACGTTATTGAAACTCGGGCGCGAGAACTTTACAGATGGGGTTTTGGAGGTTTTTGGAGTTGAAAGAAGACCAATCTATCAAGAGAAACTTCATTTCCTTAAATCCGGCCATCCCCCTTTAAAAGCTGGGTCATTTCCAACCCAAATCGAGTACACCATCAGCTCATGGAATTTTGATTTTTTGGTTGTGCATTAAAGATATTCATGAGAACAAAAATCCTAAAAAATGAGGCTCTGTTACCTCTTTTTGTTTTCACGCTCAGCATTTTAGATTTAAGCGGTCATCTCCAAGGAAAACTTTTCCAGAAGAAATTCCGGATGTTTTGGTCATTAAATATAGTTTTTGTTAATTCCCGTCCGAAAGTAGACAAAATTTTTGTTTCTTCATTTATGAGATCTAAGGTTAATGATAAAGGTTAAAACTGCCCATCAAAATCTCAATTTTAAGTACCAATTTATTTTAGAGAAGGGGTCTTTGTTACCCCAAAAAATTACCATAAGAAAATACGTCCGGGGAGTTTCACGGATGCTACAGGAAATGGAACTTACTCTCAGTTAACATCTCTGATCTCAAAAACGTTGTACCAGTGAATTAAAAATTAAATACTTGGAGGGTTCTTAGTAGAGAAACTACACCGCAGATCCTTCAAAACTGGTCGTATTCCAGCTTACTTTTTGCTGCAGATTGCTCCAAATATAGTGGGTCAAAAATGGCTCGAAAAACACAGACCATTTTTCGGGGGGGGGGGGAAAAAAAAAAAAAAAAAAAAAAAAAAAAAAAAAAAAAAAAAAAAAAAAAAAAAAAAAAAAAAAAAAAACAATGTTGGACATTATGCACCAAATTCTGCTTGAAATTTAATTAAAGATACTATCAGTGATTTGAAAAAATATTTGAAATTTGCAGGAATAGCTTAAAAGTGAAGGAAAAGTCTATAGAATTCTCATAAGTTACTTTTTCCAACTGAAGAATTGACAGAAAAGGAAGAAAACAACAGTGTTCTAAGATATGATTTTCTATTCAATTATGTGTTGTAATTTCCGATTTTGTCCTTATTAGGTTGCTTCTGGTCTTATCATTTGCAGAGTATGTTAGGATACCTGTACTTGTTACATGCAAAAAAATGATTTTCGATGATTTTTTTCAATTTTCTGATTTAGCGAATCACTGATAGTGCCTTTAAGAGGTGCCTCTGCTGCTGAAGTTTCTGCAGTTTCATCATGGTGTCTATCTTATGTAGGAAAATAGGTTTCAAAAAGTCTAGACTTTCAGCTAATGTCAGACAAAATTCCCATTGAAATGTTCAGAATCCTGAACTTTGCAACTTGGGTATTCCAGTGCATAGTTAAGACTTTTGAATCCATGTTTGATCTTGTAGAACTCCCAACAATGAAATTGAAATTACCTTTTTAATTAGCACCTGATCTAGATATGAAGCAAATTTCACCTTGGTGTCTTGTTTGGTAAGAAATAACACTTGAATCGTGTAGTAAACAGTGAACTGTGCATGTTAATACCCAGTTTGCAAAGTTCAGGATTCCTTATAGAAGACACTTAGACAACACAACAAAACTTGGCAAAAATATTAAGCAAGGACCCTCCTCAAACATTTGGTGCAGAATGTCTGACACTTCTTTTGAAAAAAAAAAAAAAAAAAAAAAAAAAAAAAAAAAAAAAAAAAAAAAAAAAAAAAAAAAAAAAAAAAAAAAAAAAAAAAAAAAAAAAAAAAAAAAAAAAAAAAAAAAAAAAAAAAAGGGGTGTCAAGTCAAGGATAAATTGGACTTTTGCTATTTGTAGCAGCTATATCTCATCTGAGATAATGTAAGTGGCATGTTTTACGATAGAAGGTCCAAATCTTCCTGATTTTGAATAAAACGTGTAATTTATAGTATCAAATGTAATTTTGGATCATTAAATCAGTTTTGAATGGAAAGTTTTGAGGCCAGACACTCCAAAAAGTAAATTTGGGCAAAGAAATGTAATTAACCTAAGACCCACCTTTTCTTACTGCGAACATTACACCTTTTCATGGA